>ADNK01000579.1:0-59865 GCA_000320545.1 Bigelowiella natans CCMP2755 | reverse complement strand
GGAGGAGGAGGAGGAGGAGGAGGGAAGAAAGAAGGTGCAGCTCTTCCACCGTAAACCAGCATCATCATCATCATCATCATCATCATCATCATTGCCACATAAATGCATTATTATCATTATTATTATTATTATTAGTAGTAGTAGTAGTAGTAGTAGTAGCATAAAAACCATCATCACCACCATCACCCGGACATAAATGCAACTAGTAGAAGTATAGTAAATAGTAGCTACTATTAGTACTATACTACCTCATGTTTGATCCGTCAATGACAAGTAATTTCCTCCTATCTCTCTTTTTCTTCTTTCTCATCATCATTCCGTTGGTACTACAGCTCGAGGAAGGATTGGTTAGAGTGCTGCTCGTGGTAGTAGTAGTAGTAGTAGGCACCACCACCACCTTGAATAGTACAACACACGTATATCATGTTAGGGAACTAGTATGTTAGTACCTTGATGATACGTTTGCTAGTAATAGGCTACTAGTGCTGTCTGTCTGTCTGTCTGTCTGTCATCATCCTTATTTATTATTATTATTATTATCATTATTATTTACATCCTTCTGCTCTGGTGCCGCTTCTTCCGAAATGATCCTTTTGTTGGTTATTTATCATCATCCATTGATTGTTTGATAACTTGGTGTGTGGGCCAGCATCATGATTATCGTTGTTTGTTATAATGATTGTTCGCTGCTCTAACTAGTATTGTAATTGTTCTTTATGCAGAGAGCGCCATTCATTCATTCGGGTAAACGTTGTTGAGATATATAGCAGAAATATATAACTAACTAGTAAAGTGCGAATGAGTAGCAGATTGATAACGATGGAGGGGAACACTACTGTTTCCATTTTATATAGTACTTACTATTATTACTCACACAATATATTCTAACCCCCCCTTAGTACTTAGAACTCCTTGGACCTCATTCGTATCATCATTCTTCTTATTCTTGTCGTTGCTGTATATATATATATATATATATATATATATATATTGCTACATTCACCAATTCAAAGCCATCAGTGCTTGCAAGCATCCAACGATACCCGGAATAACCTTGGAATGATTCAAAGATGCGATTAATTTTATACTCTACTCTAATAAAGGGGGAGGAAAAAGAGGAACAGCAACACCAGCAACAACACCTGGGGGGGGGGGGGGCAGAAAGTAATAAAGAAGCATCGTATAATATCCACATCCACGCTGGTGAGTATTGTCCTTTTATTATGAAAAAAATGCTACTCTATTTACCGTAGTAGTAGTAGTAGTAGTAGTAGTAGTAGTAGGAGGAGGAGGTGGAGGAGGAGGAGGAGTGGTAATAACTTGGCGCAGCAAAAAAAATGATGATGCAATTCTAATAACTACAACTCCTAATACTGCTAACCAAAGACAATGATGATGCAATTCTACTAACTACACCTACTACTGCTCACCTACCCCAAGGACTCCGGTATCAGAACAACGTGCTTCAACCCGTGATTTCGGATTTGGGTACATACAACGATAACAAGGTCCTCCATGACCAAGTAGAGCAACTTGCCTGATGATTATCAATATAAGCTACTACTTATATAATAATAGTGATCGAAGAATTTGATTGGAGAGTATACTTCACTTTCTTTCAGCAACAACAAACAACAACAATGGCAAGATGAACGATATAAAGGATCAAACCCATCCATGCGCTGTGCGGCCCCCATGACAACTGGTTTCCTGAACTTGCTTGCAGCCCTTCCAATGAGGTAACGACTTTTGGTCTAGATTATGTACAATTATGTTAATAACAACAAGAAGAAGAATAAGGAAAAAGAAAAGGAAGAAGACAAAGAGGAGAAGAAGGGAAATAAGTTGATAATATTAGCACGATACTATTGGATAGTGTCTGCTGCTGCTGATTTTTTGTTCGGAAGGAAGATGGAGGGAAAAATCAAGGTTATTGGTTTATCCATATCAGTTGTTGTTCACGGTGAGTTGTAATTTATGCATTTGAGTTGTGAGAGAAGGACTTCACTGAGGGAAGTAATACGGTGTAGTTCTATAGTATTATTACATTGTCAGAGCATTTAAATAAAATATCATATTCTTGCTAGTACTACAGTATTACATTGTCAGTGCAGTCCAATAAAATATCATATTCTTGAGCAAGATTGAACGCATTTCTGAATCATAGCAGCGCCAACCGTTAAACAACACTATCATATTAACATATTCAATTCTCAAGATGATATATTCCATTGTCCCTCCTCTTCTTTCTCTTCTTTGCATTGCACATTTATATACCACTGCAGAGGCAATACTCTCCATTCATACTCACCCCCAAGCTCTGAATATATTTGTTCATTTGATACTACTACTACTACTACTACTACTTTGTGCTTCTTACTTTTCATCGAGAGCATGTGGGTATGCTTTTACATTAATTTTCGGATTTAGCTCTTTACAACGACGGGCTGCCATTTTAGCTTTACTTTGGCCAACCCATTTGGCACTATCGTTATCCACGAAGACACAAAGCAGTGTGGTAAGCATATAATAACAAGTAAATATCGAATCAAATAATTCAGAACGCGGCTATGGCAGTACCCAATACCTGTAAATGATTTGGCGATGAAGGTTGCTCATTTCTATTATATCATGGTCTACAACTCCTTTGGTACACACAAGAAACTATCAACTGTGGATAAGTAAAATCATATGTGAAGAGTGTGATGTGATGCATTAATCTGACAATATACACTGACCAAGAGTATGGACTCCTGCTGCCGCCATGTAAAGGCAGGCAGTCGATCCTAGACCTCCAGCTCCAACTACGAGCACCTGAGAAAGAAGAATGATGAAGAAGAACCAATATGCCAAACAATTCATATCTGCTGACGGTGATAGCAAGTGCTTCCTCATCCAACTTTGTAACACCTTCGTGTTGGATATTCGAGCTTGTCCGTGAACCCCGATCTTCTTCAAGATTATCTGTCGCCCATACCTTGTATTGCGAGGGGGTTCGAATTTATTACGAAGGAGGAAGTGCCTCAGAACACGAACGTGGAATTCATCGTGTACAAAAAAGCTGCACCTTTTAATCGCATCGTTTGATAAGTTATGTAGGTGACCGCTTTCAAGCACTATGCCTTTACAGGAATTTGAATCGTATTGTCTTGAGGGGGGTGTATTTTCATGCTTCATTCGCAGACAGTGCACTTCCGCTTCGAGTTCTTTAATCCTTCTGCGGAGGCGTTCGCATTCTAACAAATCACCATAATAATGTTAGCGTTGTGATGAAAAATGTCACTATTCAGAGTGGGTCTTTTGACGCATAGTACACGATCCAATCATCATACGATAGTTACCCATGCACGTCGTCGTCCCCTCCATTCTTCGAAGTGCTTCTTTGTTGTGACGAAATACTTTCTCCCTGTTATTGATTAATCATAGGGCGATATGCCCAAATATAATACCTAATGCATTGTCGTACGTATTCAAAAGCCAACACCAACAAAAATATTTTGTTTCAGATGTCACTGGGATAAAATTGCCTCTATTATTTGTTGAAAGTGGGTTTTAGTATTATTTTCTATTACTCGTGGTAGATCTACGTAGACGACATCATCTAGATCTAGATCTACGAGCGTAGTAGTAGATCTATTAGATCTATTATAGATCTATCTAGATCTAGATCTATGCGGTTACGTCCGTTCGTTACAGCAGCAGCAGCAGCAGCAGCAGCCGGCTACATAGAAGTAGTAGTAGTAGTAGTCTAGTGGTAATAACGCAATCCATTCGTGGTCAGCGACCTTAGATTTATGTTCAAAGTAGTGAGGTTAAGGGGGAAAATTGCGTCTGAATGCCTGTCGCTGTAGTATTAACACCAAATCTTGGGACACTGATATTTATCTGCACACCACACCTGCACCACGGACCACGCTATAGCAATTGCGCTACAGTTGACGATTCCAAAGAACACCAGTCGACCACGCCCAAAAAAACGCCAAAGACGGTGAAGTGAGCATGCAGAGTAGAGCTGGACCTCAAAAAGGTACGTACCCAGCGTGATGGTACGTATAAACTCATAATCTCAAGATGGAAAAAATGTCAACTCTATTCCAGTTTCCATGGATTCGAAGGAAGGTAACCCTTCCCTTTCGCGCAGAGAAGAAGAAACGGTACCCATTCCGGACAGATGGGGATATCTCGAATCTGAGGACAAACAAAGTTATGAAACCATCGATTTGGAGCGACGTAATGGATATGACACGCGAGTAGAAGAAAGGGAGAATTCACATGTTCTTTGTTTGCCAACTATTAGCTTGTATATTCCACACTCCCTGTTTCTTTTATCCAAAGCTCTCTTCATATATTTGCACACACACACACACACACACACACACACACACACAGACACACACAATATATATATATATATATATATATATTATAAAATATTATGCCATATTTATGTTCATGTATGTACCGTTTAGACTTGTATGTTTGTGTAGAATTGCCACATTTGAGCATGTCTGATTGTTTGTATCTGGTTTGTCTTATGTTTCAAAAGATGGAAAGGAGAACGAATTCATGCTTGGTCGCGACCAGTTCCCACAGTTTCCTGAATGTATGCGCATTAGCCGTCAACATATTCGGCTTTTCACATTAGTCAAAGACGGAGTTGAAGAGGTATTAAAGTTGGCATACTAAAATGAATATGATTCTCCCTAACGACATGTTAGTCAAAATCATGATACCGGCAGTAAGATGCCAATCAATGTGTCGTTTTCTCGAATCATAATACTTGTATCAAATACAAATTTCCTCGACACAAAAACACACTCATGCTCTCTCTCTCTCTCTCTCTCTCTCTCTCTCTCTCTCTCTCTCTCCATCTCTCCCTCTAACATCGATTGTTAGTTTATCCTCATCCGCACATAATAAGCACATATTAACAATCTAATAACAATTGCTAATAAGGCATGGATAGAGAATAATAGTCAAAATGGTACTCGATTAAACTCCGAGAAAATATGGATGAAAGCTGGCGAGAAAAGGTTTCAAATTTATTTTTTTTCTGGAACTATATCATGCTCATTGTTTGCGAGACAATGCCGTATAACCTTCGGTACTTGGGATTTTACAAAAAAAACTTATAGAGACTTTCACAATAAAATCATAGCAGTCTTTTACATCAAGATTTCTTGAAGTATATCATTTGAAATTCTTTCATGGTGGCAATTCGACACGTTGAAGGAACTATTCAAATACATTCATGTATTTTCTCAAAGAGTTCATGAAACAACGAGAAAATCTTTACCATGAACATAACAACCAACATATGTATAATCCCCTAATCGTTTGGTTATTTTATTCTTAATTTTACAGGAAAATAGGAGACGGGACAAAAATAACAATCGTAGACCCATACAAAAGCTACCCCAGAATTTCATTCACATTTAAACGAGAATATTCTGAGCATAACCCTAACCCTAACCCTATTGACAAAGTGCTTCATGTCTTTTGGCATATCGAAAGTTGTCCTCCTCCACCGAATCGCCTCGAAGTCGACGTAGTCAAAGAAATAAAGGATAAAATGTTGGAGGGCTTTCAACAGGAATACAAACAGAGCGCTCTCCCGCAATACACGGTTCAAGTTCAAGCTTATTACGCAAATCGGTGGGCTAAGACCAATACAAATTGTCTCAACCACCTTCAGAACGCTGGAGTCAAACCCGAGCCCAGTTACAGTAATAAACCTGATGTCGCGAAAATAAAGATGATGGCGGATATAGCGGGAAAAGGTAAAGCTGGAAAAGGTAAAGCTGCACTTGGAAAAGCACCGATTGGAATCATTACAGGAAATTCAGGTTTCGTAAACACCCTATCAGCATTGCGCAACAATGGGATCTCCATCTATGTCATCACAAGCAAACCAACTCTCTACGAGCAATTTAAAGTGGTTGGAATTTGGCCTTCGTACCGTCCTCCACCCGGTCTTACACTACCCAGTATTACACCACCCGGTCGAACACCACCCAACCCACGAAATCTTCCACACAAAGCACTCAATTTATATCCGGCAAAATACACAAAAGGTTGGAAATTTTCAAAAAAAATTTATGTGTCGAAAGGGGAAATAAAGACTCAGAAAGGCCAAGAGAGTGGAACAGTGGATGTTGGCCTACCTCTCAAACAGGATGTAGTGTATCAGTATGGGACCACAGACGTCTTTTTTATGAAAGGGCATGTGGAGTACAAGCCTTTTAAAGTGGGTGATAAAGTGATTGTTCGTTACTATAAATGCTGTAAGGCTGGAAAAATTGATCACAAGGCCATAAGCGTTAAGCAAGCATCGTGGGTCGAGGAAAAAACCTCACTCGAAGCTAAATTTGCCCAGATTTTGAATCTACAGATACCGAATTGAAACCACCAGATTGCAAGCTTTCCCTAATGTGAATGTTTGCTTCCAATTTAGCAAGGATTCTGAAAACAAGCTGCGGATCGCTTGCATTGTGGACAGGGAGAAATGTCACAAACATGTGCTACACAAGTGTGTACCAGGGAGAAAATTTTCTCTTAGTGAGGAGGTGGGACAATCAAGGGGTGCTTTCGGCTCCGTTTCGACACCGAAAAATTTCCAGATGTCACCCGAGGAGATAGTGTCATGGAAGACACAAGCTCACATGGTTTGTGAGACGGATGTGATGAAGTAATCAAATCTTTTCAATGGTCATCCCAATGCAGCCATGCAAAACAGCGGCTGCAGCGCTCGTGTTGTGTCCATTTGTCTCTGCAATGACGTGTTCATGCATTTGAAAGCACCTGTGTTTTGTCGTCGATGTCGTGCAGTGTGCGCAGCGGTCCGCATTTCTTTTTCAGCTTGAGTCAGCAGTGTCGTCTCGCACAGTTTCGATTCATGATGGCATCAAATTGCTCATCCGCAATCTGAGCTGTTGGCATGGTGTTCGCATTTGAAGAAGTGATTCGTGTCTTTGACATGAACGAAGACGTGTGCACCACGTGTCACACGTGGCGTTTGCTTCTTCACATTGTCCTCGGGACAACGTGAACGTTCCAAGATTGCTGTGAGCTTCACCGCAATTCAAACTCATTGCAACGCACGTTGTGAGATCCCACGCCTCGATGATGTGATTGTCACAGTTGACACAGTCATCAAAACACTCGAAACACTGGAACTTTGGAAGTTGATTTTGAAGCCCAGCGCTGACGTTCATTGATGTCAATGCCATTGCCAACAGTGTCATCGTTCACTTCACCAACAGCAGCGCGTTCAGGATGTGTTCACTTCGTTCGTTCTCAAGGCTTCATCATTGAAAACGCTTGTGTGCGTTCTTTTTTGACAACTTTTTGACGAAGTTCATCACTTGTTTTTGTGAGTTTCTCACGGTTGTTTTCACTCACGATCGCAAGCAACAATGTCGTTCGTGCTGTTGCAACCTGGATGAGACGTGACACAATGCCAATTGCCAATTGTGAACGACAATGACAGTGTTCTGTCGTGCTGAAAGAAAACTTTGGGTTCACACTTGTGAACATCAAGCGTTTCAATTGGCAAACCTCTCACGTCCCCACGATGAAAGTGTTTGATCCATTCACCATTGACCGTTTTGATGTGAGGTGCGATGTCATTGCTGATGATGGACACAGGATTCCACGACGTTGAGGTTTTTGACAGCCTTGAAACAATTGCTTTTTTCTTGGTTTGTTGTTCCAAACTTGCACTTGTCGTGGACTTGCAATGAACACTTGTTGCATTGTTCGCTGCTTCCTTTTTCTCTGCTCCAGTTCTTTGATTTTGTCATTGAGCAAACGTGTGTCGAGCATGTGGCAACTTGCCCCCACGCAGGGGTGCACCGGGAGGTCAAAGTGCTCGCCAAGCATTCGTGCAACACATCACAGGCTAGCAGGGAGCAGCATGCGAAGCTGCACATGACTGCACTGGCCATGAGTGCCGCAATGGTCCAGTTTTGGAGAAATTCAATTTTCAAGATTTTGATGACTGGAATTCGTGTCCAAATCAAAGAACGAAAAATTGATTTTGAACGAAATGAGGCAATTTCACCTGAACAAAACAACTTGGCGCGGATGTCGCAGGAGTGCGATTTTGTCCAATTTTGTCCCAGCGGTGTGCCATTGAGTTGCACTGTCGTCGACGTGTGAAGCACGATTGTTGTGAACCGCAAATCCGCGTTTCGTGGATGAACCTTTTTGTTGCACCTTTTCAGGTGCAAACTTGTCAACCAAGTCGTGCACGCCATCGTGAACGGTCAGCCCCAACTTGTGTTTTTCAAAACGAAAAACTTTTTTGTTCCTGTTGACGTGACGTCTTCTCTTTTCTGTTTTTCCCAACAACACCACACGACACGTTGCAAGTGAGACTTTCACGTCCAGACTTTTCAAACGATTTTTCGTGAGAGTTCATGACAGCATGGCATTGAACGTGCAGGAGTTTTGTCCATCGTGTTGCTTCAGGTTGACAGAACAGCTCACCAAGCGTTTTTGCTTCATCGTCAGTGTTTCACGATCAAGGTGTTTGCAATTCATGGCCTGACCAGCTGACTTGCACCACCACCAATCAGCATCAGACACGTGCGCGCAATTCCACTCAACGCAACAACTTGACTGACATCACAATCGTTTGCAGTTTTGGGCGTTGGGGTCACGTGAACCACCGTGAGTGATTTTGATGTGATCGTTGTGTTCAAACGAAGGATCACTCACTTCATTGGCCACGTTCTGATTTCTCATCGACACCCCAAAAACTTTTCCATTGAACACTTTGATTCAATTTTGACCACTTTGCCACCAGCACTTCCAAGTGCCTGTGTGGTTTTTTCCAAACTTGCTCCATTGATTGTCATCACAGCCAAGTGGGTCCAGAGGTGCCAATCGCATGCCTTTGCAATTCACTTCGTTGGTGGCTCGTTCCCTTGGTTCCACCTCACGACACACAATCACAGTGCAACTTGTTTCACCACCTCCGTGAACTCCAAGCTGTGCTTTTTTCAGTTGTGATTCGTTGAAACTTCCAAGAGAACTGAGAACAATGAGAACAATGAGAACAAGTGCAATTGTCCCTCTGCGCCGCGCTTGCGCCCGCAACACGTCGCGCAACATCGGAACAATTGACGGAAATTCTGAACCTTTGATGAACACCATTGAACAAACGTCAAACAATTGGCACCAGTGTCAATCCCCATTGACACTGAGGATGCAGGATCATCCAAACACTTGCCGGCGCCGTCGCCGGTGTGATTCCTGCCCAGTCTCAACAATCACGAATGCCAGAACTCCGTCTGAAACATCACCCGATTGGGCAACACCCCTCTCGACGCTGTCTTGCCTCTCCCCACCTCGCACCGACACCTCCCCAGGGTCGTTGCTGCTCTTCGTCCTCTTCGCATCTCTGCCTCTGCTTCCTTTCGGTCCACCGCCGTTTGACTCAATCACGGAGGAATGATTGCCGTTCCCCAACTGCAATCCCCTCCGTTCACTTCCCTCTCTGTCGGTCTCCCAGACTCAATTTGATGCGGAGGCAATCCCCTCCGTTCACTTCCCTCTGTGTCGACTGAACGGAGGCAATCCCCTCCGTTCAATCCCTCTGCATCGACTTGTTCAATGACAATGACAACAAACTTGCTGCTCCTGTCGCAGCCTCCTTTGGTGACTGACTTGTCACCGCTTGTCGCAAACATCACGACAACCGCTTGTCGCAATGACAATGACAACCGGTCACGTCTCAAGCCAGTCACGTCCCAAGCGCCCCCTGCCAACAGGCGCCAAGCGGGCCGCCAAACAGGCGCCAATGTGGGCGCCAATGCGATGACAATGGGCGCCCATGCGCGCCACGCCACGTCCGCCATGACCAGGCGCGACGTGCATGACCACATTGGGATGATGCACAACTGCATCATCCCCCCTTTCTTTTGAGTTCGTGAGAACTCACGACGATGTGCAAGGTCCGTGGTGAGCCGGCCTCCTGCTCCTCTTCCCCTCCAGTGCGGGAGGTTGTTCGTCCTCGTCTTCTTCCCCACCACTCGAAGACTCAGACGGTGAGGATTCACTGCTTTCCTCATCCGAGCTCACATCCTCCACCTCAGGTGACAGTCTGAAGCGTCCCAAAGGACTGAGGTGCTTCGCATGCACGGCAGCACAGTGCCCAGTCTCATCGTCCACCACCCGGCAGGCATTGCTTCGCCTGTTGACCGTGACCATGACAACTGGGCCTGTTTTCATCAGGTCACACTTGGCAGTGACGGGATTGCTCTTCCTGCCATCCTCTCGGTGAAGCCACACGTGATCCCCCACACCGTGGTCTGCACGTTTCGTTTTGAGACTTGCGTTTCTTTTGAAATTGGCCTCGAACTTGGCTTCGTCTCGAAGGTGGCAAACAGCACCCTTGCGTTTTGCACACGTCGCAATCGCACGTCTGTCTCGTTTGCATTTTTGCGATCCTCCGCAGTGTGTCCCCTTGTTTGTTTTGTCTCCACGTCAGGGAACAGTTCAGGCTGGAACCCAAACAGGAGCATCGCCGGAGAACATCCCCGAGTGTTCGTCAAGGCATTGACAGCAAACACCATGGGCTCTGGGTGGTCTGCCCAATTGCCTTTCGTGTCCACGTTTTGTGTCAGCTGGGACAGCACTCCCTCATTGTGTGCTCTGTGCTTTCTTTCCAAGTCACTGTTGCCCTGTGAGTTCTTCACAGACACTTTGACGTGCCTGTGACGAAGCCTGTTGGCTGGGTGTTCAAAGATCTTGTCAACAAACTCCGTTCCCCAATCCGCAATGATCCTTCCAGGTGCGCCATGCGTTGTCACCAATCGACTGCCTTCCTTGCGTTCAGAGTCTTCGTCGCTTTGGCCACCAGGTGACCAATGGACAAAATGCCACACGCAAGAACGTGGTGCTTCTCACCCGACACACGCCCAATGGCATCCAAGCCAATGGCATCCATCATTGACGTGCACTTGTTTTGAGCGTGCGGCAATTTCTTCAACTTTGTCTTGGCTCTGATGCACACTTGACACCCCTTTGCGTGGGTTCTGCATTCCCTGTTCAGTCCCGGCCAATGGTGAGATTTCAACGTCCTCGCAGCCAGGTCAGCAGCGTCACGGTGATTCGACAAATTGTCGACGTGATGGGCACTTGGTGCACGCAATCTGTGTTCCTTGGGAACGCAGGTGAGCAAGGGAACCGCTCCCCCCACTTCGAACGATCCCACCTTGTGCAATGGTTCGCCTTCGATGCGATGCTGAGACTTCAGTGACTCGTGGTTTTCACTTTCAGCACTCTCCAGGGCGCCGCAAAGTGCTTCGCAAAGTCTCTGCGCTGCTCCTCCTCCAAGGCATCTTTGTCCGGCAATGCAGTTGTTTTGATGCTTGCCTCCAGAGAGTTGGTCTCGTGTGTCATCTCACTGACTTCCCAAACAGCAGTTTCAGCAAGGGGCAATCCCCACTTGTTTTCCATCGCCAATGTCTCGGTGGGATGCACTTCAAGGTCTTCATCTTTGCTTCTCTCCTTGCATCCTTTCAGAAACTCTTCTGCCGCTTCGTGCTGGTCAGGGAACAAGGTCTTCAATGTCTTTCCAGCCGCACACTTGCCAGTTGTTTTGGCTTCCTTGGATTCACACGTGAACGTGTCTGGATTGACGTGCAAGTCTCGCTGACGGTGTTCGTGTTTTGCTGTCATCCAGGGGTCGCAAGCTGCACTCATCCTCGTCCAAGGTTCTCGCATTTTGCCTTGCCCATGCTTGCCTGAGCACGTTGCACACCTTGAATCTTTTCGCAGCTTCATCGGGAAACCCCCAAGTGTCACGTTGCCCACTCATCAAACAACCGTGAAGGTGTGTGCACTTCCTTTCTCGACATGGTCCAACCCACTTGGACTGTCGAGAATGCGAAAGAGTGGCAAGCGATCAACCTCTCCTTCCCCCCCATCGTCTGCGATGATGTGCCTGCTCCTGCAACACCACTCGCATCTGAGTCCATCTGCTGTGAAAGGTGCCTTGACACTCGTTTCCGTGAACTTGGGTGTGGTCAAGGACGACTCTTTGAGAAGTTGCTTCAAGGCACTGAACGCATCCTGATGCTGTTGTTTCCACTCTGCTTTGGCCCCTTCCTTGCTCATCACACAGCGGCAAGAAAACGGTGCAAAATTCATGCACTTTTGCACTGAAAGTGTTTCACTTTGCACCTCAATTGGCACATCACTTTGCACTGGCTTGCACCAGGGGTGTGAACATTGTGATCTCGTGTGAAAATCACTTTGCACTTTGGTGCAAAACGGCATCAATTTGCACCATGAGTTTGATTTGATTTCACACCGTGGTGCAAAACTTTTGCAGAACTCACACCAAGTGTGATGCGCATCCACGCTGCGTGTGCCCGCGCCTGTGCTGCGGTCGCGCGCGCCTGTTCTCGCTGCGTCCGCTCATTGGGGTGCTTCCTCAATGCTCGCAGGCAGCACAACACGCAGCGTGCGCATGGACCACGGAGCGCAAACGTGCGCCGTGCTGTCAGCGGATCGTCGCGCGCACATTGTGAACATTCATGTTCAATCACACCGCGGTGCAAAGTTCAGAAAACGTTTGCACCAGGTGTGATGAGAACACCAAGAAAAACATGGGAGCATCCAATGCACAGGGCCTTCACGGCTCACTGAAACGTCGTTGTTCCCCCTGCGGCGGTGCAACTCTTCTGGCACCGGCAAGAACACTGGGGCAGCTCTGTGGTCCAATTGAGAAATCTCCACCACTTCTCCCAAGCTTTGCGCGACGGTGGGGCTTCGGTTCAAGTCCACCTTCTTCGCACAACCGAAAACACCTTTGTGTTCAAGCTCCTTGAGTGTTCGCACACACACGAAACATTCCGATGATGATCCTTGAATGGTGACCTTGTGGAATGACTTGATGGCACCAGCGGTGCTCCGCATGACTGGCAACTCGTCGACACCCCATTTGACGAAAACGATGCTGTTGCAGGTTTTGCCACCATTCTCATTCCTCCTGAGTTCGCTGTGCCTGGTGCGATGTCGTCTCCCCTTGAACTCCAGTTCACCTGTTTCCTCGAAGGTTGCTCCTTGGAACTGTTGATCGGTGAATCTGTTGTTGTGAGTGACGTGGTGTTTGAGGTGATCTCTCACCCTGGCAGCTGGTCGCACCAGTCTCCACCTGTGCCCTGGAAGTTCCCGCACGCCTGTCGGATGGTCGTCTCTGTGTGTCGGGATGCTGACATCGACACGTTCTTTGTCCAGTTTGATCCTGTCCCTGAATTCTTGCAGAGCGATCCTCACAACTGACCTGCCCATCAAGGGCGTTGCATTTTTCAACACCCTCAGATGTCTTTCCAAAAACACGGTCCAAGTTTGCTGAATGGGGCCATGATGAGCCATGGAGTGGCTGAGATGTCTGAGCACCACGTGAAACACCATCGTCTGCGTGCAGTCTGGGAAAGTGCGGGCCATCTTCCTCTCCAGTGAAGCTCCAATCCGTTCCATTCTCTGCAACTGCAACCTTCAATGGACACAGCAATGTCACATGTGGACAGTGCATGCATGGCATTGGCGACACAGCAATGTCACACATGGCATGCGGCATGCACACGTGTGCACGTGTGTGCACATGCATGGCATTGCACGTCTGCAACACCTGGTGTGACTCCATCTGAGTGCGGATTGCGTGTGGTCCATGATGTCGAGCGCAACCTGTCGTTGGGGAGTGGGTGGTGCGACGAACTCAAGGGCAAACTTCCCCAGAGGACCGACACAAGCCATCTTGTGGCTGAACTTGCAGCCTTTGCGAATCTTGGGTTTGTGATTTCCACTGCTGTGCTTGAAGAAAGACTTGAGTTCTCCGTCGCAGAAGTCACTCGGAACCATGGAATGTGCAAGCATCTTTTGCGAAGTGCAAAACTTTGTGTGGATCTGCTTTCCAGGCAGGAGTGGGGTTGATGGCTTTGTTCCCCATGTTTTCCGCGAGACGAAACAGGTCAACCATCACGTTGGCCAGACCGTGTGTCCAGCAACACACGTGCTGGTCACACTGCACGTTGGCGAAAGTTCTGAGCACTGGGCAAGGCACGGACAGTCCAGAAGGCGGCATCGGATGTTCAGGGCTCCAGAGGCGGTCGACTCCTCTCGGAGGACACGTGGTTCCAACTTCTTTCTCGTCGGCCTCTCCTTTTCGGTCGCACATTGGGCACACTCCCGCTCTGTGACGTTCAAATTGTGATCATGCATTCAGTGTCATTGCAAATGCATTGTTGCACCATGGTGTTGAGTTTTGCATCGTTTGCACTTTGATGACAAAAAACACTCATGTCAATGCAAGGTGCAAGTGTTTCAAAAAATTGCACACCACGGTGCAAAATGGATGATCTTGACCATGAGGTGCACAAATGGACAGTTTTGCACTTTGGTGCAAGAAACATTGATGACATCACACCACTCACATGAGAAAAACACAAAGACCATCACGCACTTGCGACACCTTTTGCTCGGTGCTTGAATTCGGCCACTGAAGAGAGGATCAGCTCTGCAATCACACGAAGTGAATGTCACTCTCACCCTGACGTTGCCCATCGTTTCGTTCACATGAACGCCCTCCTGCCACAGAACCTGCTTCGAGGCAGCACACAAAATCATTGCACCAAGTGCCACGCTGGCAACGAAGTGAAACGCTGATGCGCACCTTCAACTCTGACGCTGTCATGGTCAGTCGAGCTTGTCCGCTCAAACTGTTGGAGTGTCCAGCGAACATCACGTGCGTGAAAATGAAGTTTCTTTTCCACCTCAAGTGTGGTGGAAGGTTGTGCCACACCACTGCGATGGGTGTGAAGCTCTGACCATTGAGTGTGGTGATCGCAGCTCCGTCATTGTGGAGGCCAATTGCTTGGTCCCAATCTCTCGCATCACGCATCACACGCCGGAACACAGCAGAGTCTGACGTTGTGCCCACACCACCATCCTTTCCTGCGCAGGGTGGATTGGGGTCAAACCCACGTGGATGGCTGTCATTGGAACTCAAATTTTGCCTCAACCTTTTTCCCAGGTCATTCACGAACAACGTGACCCCTTTTTCCTTCAGACTCTTGCAGTTGGGACAAGCTCTGTTGTCCTCAAGCCTTCCAGTGAATGCAACGCAACCCTCTTGGCACACAGCCAACCTCTTCGGTTCTGTGTTGACCAGTGACTTGCCTTCCTTCACGACATCCAGCACTCTGATCATCCTTTTCGCTTGGTGAGCGCTGCTTGGAAGACACTCTGCGTTGTTCAACGTGGGACCAATGTGTTCTTCAAACGACAAAACCATTGATCGCAAATCTTTCCTGGGCATTTTCGCTCTCAGCACGTCTCTGTGGAATTCCGCAATGTTGTCCGGACAATCCCGAGCCTGCACATGCACACAACAACACACACGTGCAGAACACACACGTGAGCACGTGTGTCCCACAATTGGGCGGGTGCGTGAAACTGGCACACAAATGGACATGCTGACTGGCATGCACACACACACACACACACAAACACACACTGCATTGCCCTCTTGCCTGTTCTCATTCTGAGCACAGCTTCATCACCAATCATGTCTTCATCACATTCGTTCTCCATCATCAATTTGCACCATCGTTCAGATCCAAATGGAACATTGGAGGCATCCACCTCGTGGTCGTCTTCATCACCACCATCCTCAGAATCACTGTGCTGATGATCGCTGTCATGATCCTCATCATCGCCTGCTTCGCCATCGCCATCGCCATCGTGTCCATGGTCATCAAAATGTGAGTCACAAACCATCAGTGTTCTCCTCCGCATCATGCTCATCATGTTCAGTGCTCTCCACCCGTTGGGAAAGATGCGCCGTGGCTTGAATTTCCTTCCTGTGCCTCCACTCAGCACTTGCGCTCACCATTCACCCTTGGCATGTGTCACAAAAGCACTTGACTCTTCTCCTCGGCCTGAACACATGCGAACAGTCAGGTGATCAAGCCATGAAGAGAGAAACAGGCGAGCGGGGAGGAGGGCACTGCTTGCATCCTCAACAACTTTTGACGGTTTTTGGCAATTGCAAAAATTGATTCGGCAAGGTTTCGGCGCGAAAGTGCCGGTGATGTCGGATGACAGCGGGCAGAATCGGGTCAATCTGAAATCACCTCAGCGGACCACTGTGCCACAGATCCACAGCAAGCCTCAAAAAAAATCCATCACATCGTCACGTCATTTTGCACTCAGCGGATGAAGCCTTTGATTCATTTCACCCAATGTGCCAACAATGAAACTGTTTTTTTTCACACGAGTGAAAGTTCCGAAAACAAACTCCATTTCACCCAAAGTGTGACAAATGACACTGATTTTTTTCCACAAAAGAGTGTGACACAACGGGCACCCCTGATGATTTTTTTCACACGAGCAAAAATTCCGAAAACAAACTCCATTTCACCCAAAGTGTGACAAATGACACTGATTTTTTCCCAGAAGTGTGAAAAGCTTGAGCGGCATCGACCACGAGGGTGAAAATCACACGCAGCACAGGCCCTCGCACCAGCACATGCCCTCGCATGGCATGGGCAAGACCAAGACCAGGAGCAGCCCTTCGAGAAAAAGGAAAAAGGAGGGAGGAGGCAAAAAGGGAGCAGGTGCCAAGGGAAAGGATTCAGATGCAAACGATGACAACAAGGACAAAAAGCAAAGACCAGACAAGGAGTCATCGAAGCAGTTGTCGCTCCCATCTGTCGAAGAGCTCGAAGAAAAAACCCGAAAAGAATTGGAAGATGGAGGGACAATGGATGCAGAGAAAGCAATGGATTTCATGGTGACAGAGCAGCTGAAGATGGCTGAACTGTGCGACTGTTTTGATGGCGACACCGCCAGCAAGTTGTCGAAGCAGATGGGCATCAGTTGGGGGGATGGGGTTGGACCATTTCGTCTTTCGAAGCAGCAGTGCGACAGTGAGCGAAAAAAAAAAAGAGCACGGATGGGAAAGATTGAACCGGCAGCACTCAGAACGGGTCACTCGCATTGGTTCTCAAAAGGATTCAAAAAACAAAACACTCCTGAAAGAAGGTGGTTGAAGAGCAAGATGAGCAGTGAACTGCTTCAACAAAAAGTGAGCGAAAACACAACCCACTGTGCCCTGATGACTGACACGGAGTCCAAGATCAAAGAAGAGACAATCAGAGCCCAACTCGACATCACGAATGGCAAAAAAATGAGACTGAAGGGACTTCCAGAGGACGTTGCGAAGGTGTCAGATGTCATGCACGAGACAGCGTTCACGAAATTTCTCCCATCGGAAATTGCAGCAACCATGACAGACAGGTGCAAGAACCACAAAAGGAAGCAGAAGAAGGCTGCAGACGCGGCAGCGGCGGCCAATGCTGGCAATGCCAGTCGCAACGAGGAGAATGAAGAGGATCCAGATGAGAGTTGATTTGCATGGCTTTTCACACTCCAGTGCAAAATTCAACACGTCTTTGCACTTTGATTTCACTTTTGCGAATGGTTCTTCACACCATGGTGTCAAGTTGATGTGTCACACGTGAAATTCAACACTTGCTCTGTGAACATGAACACCTTGCACTTGAGTGTTGCAAATCCCAAACACTTGACACTTGTGAATGTGCACACGAATGTGATTTGCACTTTGGTGCAAAAACATCACGTTCATGAAGCAGTGGTGTCAAACATGCGTGCAACTCTTGCACCCGCGTGTGAAAACTCAGAGTTCAACACCAAAACGCGCCGCTGTGATGGGAGGTGAGCAGTGCATGCACGGAACACCTCGTGGGAAGATGCAAGAAGGGGAAAGAGTGTCACAAGAAGCACGAGGGAAAACCCGTGTGTCGCTTCTTTCGTGAAAAGGGAACTTGTGGATTCGGAGACAGATGCAAGTGCAGGCATGCAAAAGAGCCACCAGGAGAAAAGAAAGATTGGAAACCCAATGGAGGAAAATCCCTTGGAACAAATGCGGGGGACGTGCAGTGTGAGACAGCCAAGGATGAACCCAATCCCAACCCCGCAAAGAAGGAGAAAGAAGTTGCCTGGGATGAGCTCTCCCTGGAGCTCACTGCGGTGAATCTGGCTGAGTTGGCGGAGTCAATGTCGAAGCCCTGCGAAGAGGATCCGACCCTGAGAAGAAGAAGAAAGGCATTGGTCCACTTGGAGGGGTCCAAAGGGGTGTTCAAAGGAAAGGCGTCAGTGGACAGTGGTTCACAACCTGCCTCCGTGCACGTGTCGCGGTGTTGCAGAGGTTCAAAAAACTGGGCATTCCTTTCACATTCGCAGCTGAGAAACAATGCACGAGGTCTTTCAATGGGGGAGTGAATGAAACTCCAGGAGAGGCCACGTTTGAAGTGAAGTTCAGAGAGGCCAAGAGCAAGGCCAGTTGCATCAAAGTGAAAGTGTGGGCAACAGCAACAAAGGCCACGGTTGCGCATGATTTCCCAACAGGGATGGACGTGCAAAACCTGCATTCGATGGCGGTCCACGGAAATCCTGACCCCAAGCTCCGAAGACTGACGGTGCTGAACAAAGAGGTGGAATCACAACCGTGCAGTCAAAAAGGGGAGGGATGCATCGTGTCGGAATTGAAATCACTGTCATCGGAACCACCAGAAGTGTGGGATGCAAACAAGCTCGATGTGTCCAATGATCGTGAGGCTGCGATCGAAAGCTGTGTCATCCACACTGCCCACTTTTGAGTCCTTGGTGGACGCTCCAGACCAAAGGCTGCACAAAGCAGAGAATGGCCATCGATTCATCACGGAAGAGGAAGCCAGGAAGGGGGTTTCCAAAGTCACAGGGGCAACCACCTTTCCGGATCAAGCAGCTGTTGCGAACAAGGACGTTGCGGAAGATGTCCTGTGATGGCAAGCCCACTGGATGGAATCGAAAATGAGATCAAGTGCGGTGACAGCACGATGAACACAAAGGAACAATTCTGGCACGTGCGTTTCACATTGTGTCGCTTTCAAAGAGTGTTCGCAAAGGAGCTCAGCAGTTGTGGGGGCTTCAGGAGTGAACCGCACAACACGTCACCTCGGTTGAAACCAGGAGTGAAGCCATTGAGGCAGCAACCTCATCGATTGCCGGATGAGCTGATGACGTTCAAGGAGGCAGTCAAGCAACTGTGTGACGCTGATGTGTTTTGCAAAGTGGACAACACGGATGCAAAGTGGGCTTCACCTGGGTTCCCAGTTTGGGACAAAGGAAAGACGATGCCCAGGGCAGCAGCAGCCATGCAGAAACTCAATGACTTGTGCAAATTGCAGTGCAATGTTGCACCCATCACAGAGGTCACGCTCATGAGAGTTCTCAACTCTCTGTGGAACGTGCACAGTGATGCCAAAGGGGGACACAGACAGGCACCATGCACCATCGTGACACAAAGAACGTTTGCCATGGCAGTCCTCTGGGGTGCGTTTGCGTCGAACTCGTTGCCCATGGGTCACGAAAACTCAGCACAAACACTCTGTGAGAAAGTGGATGAGGTGTGCTCCGAGTCAAAGGACACGGTGACGCACGTGGATGACGTGACTGACATGGGTGTTGATTGCCTTGCTGGTTGCTTGGAATTCACTGAGCACCTGAGCAAGTGTGAAGAGAAAAATTCAAAGCTGAGTGCAAAGAAGTTGCAAGTGTTTCCAAGGAAAGCGCAAACATTGGGGTTGCTGAAAGAGGGGAATGCGCACAAACCTGATCCCAAGAGGTGCACAGCTCTGGATCAGCTTCAAACGCCAGTGCCTGGAAGAAAGTTTGAGAGTTCAATGAGAAGGACAATTGGGCTGTTCACTTGTTGCTTGAAGTTCATTCCAAACTTCTGGGATGCAGCTCATCCCATCAAAGAGCTGCTCAAGCTCTTTGCACAACTTCAAAAGGTGAGTTTTTTTCGTTCAATTCATTGCAAGTGATTCCAATGAGGGGCTCTTTGAGGATCATCGTGGTGTGTTCACACATCCACACCCTCTCCAATGTGTCCACAAGGAAAATTGAGGGATCGTTTCACACCCGCTGGGGGGAGACGGCCTGGATTTTGTTGACGTCAATTGGTTGACGTGTGCGCTTGCATGGTCCAACATTGAGCCCTTGCACAAAATTGCTGGGATCATTTTCAACCCAGGAAACAATCCTAGGAAGTGATTCTAAAAAAAAACAATCCCGCAAAATGTTCTAGGAAATGATCTAAGGAAATAATGCTAGGAAAGTGATCCGAAGAAAGTGATCCCAGGAATCAATGCGAGAACAATCTCAAGTTCTGTCTTCTTCCAGATTTTTTAAGTCTCAATGCTCCGGGAAGTTGTATTTCGGAACACATGTGTAAAGCTAATCATAGGTGAAAAATGGAAACAAACATGTTTATGCCGTTGTCGCAGTATTATCAATAGGTGATCATCTAATTACGTCAGTGGTATCAACTGCTGCGACTGTGGATACGAGAGCTTTGCTCACCGCTGCGTAGAAGGTGGGTGGGGATCGCTTCATGTAGCAGAAAAGGGTGTAGATCAGATTCTGAAATTAAATTTTGAGTCTATGTGAAATGTTAGGCTTGAATTTCCTCAAGACATAAGATTGAACCGCAAAACTGCACATTCGAAAAACTCACTGAGCGATGGAGGTCAAGCACGTCGCTTCATTGAAGAAGGTGTAGCTGTCAACGGGACATTTTATCACCTCCCCCCCCTGGCATTGATAATGTCAACGTTCTTGTAGCGAATATAAGTGGCATCATACGCACAAGGATGATGCCATCCAATGGAATGATAAGTCTTGCTAGACATCATCATTTTGTTGTTGCTTGTGCGTAGTGACACACACTCTCTTTATATCCAGCTGTGTAGCCAACTACTGGCTGTGTGACACTACTACTATATCGAATGATAATAACATATCTTGTTATTTTTCTTAGGTAACCTTGCATGAAGTGGCTACCGGGTACATGGAACAACAACAACACACGATGAACGAACACTCTCATAAATGTGCATCATCATCTTGCACTCCTCATATATTTTGACATTTAACCCTATTGAAAGATAACATTTAACCCCATTAAGGGACACTCAAAACCCCTCCTCCTCCTCCTTCTCTCCTTCCTAGGCGTCGAATGATGATCGCTGCGTTCATAGTGGTCCTTTATGCTGTATCTGGCCACTTTGTATACACTACAATTGGGGAGCCAAGACGCATGGCATTAGCACAAAAGAAAGCGGTATCATTCTGCACTATCATCTGTATTCTGCACTAATATCTGTGCTCCGTCCTCTTTTAAGCAGCATTAGTAAGTAGCAGCAGCACCAGCAGCAGTAGTAGTATGTGTGTGTGTGTGTGTGCTTTTGTTGCTTGCCACTATTGCTTTCCATCCTGTGTTGGGAAAAACAGATTAGTCATAATTTTAACCTTTCTTTACCCAAAAATCTTTCTCCTCGCTTGCTTTAGCGCATTGTGCTGATGCTGCTGCCTCTGCTGTGAGCATCTACAACTAACAATACGTCTAGCATGATAGAAATTTATGGTGTTGCTACTGCAAATATTAAGTTAGTTCATCGCCGTTGGTTGTACTTGTTTACTAATTGTCGTAGGTCGTTCTAGATGAATGGTTTGATGATCCCTGGGGTGAGGAAGTGAGCAGCAGGGCTACCACAGTAGCAGCAGGAGGTGCTCACACTTCATCATTATCATCTGACGGAATGGGAGAATTGTCGGTGGTTAATGAGAAGAAGGGTGACGCCAGCAGCAAGATGAATGATGATGATCCTGATAATAATGTGCGAGAAGAGCCTGTAGTAGATGATGAAGGTGGTGCCAGCAGTGGTACAAACACAACTGATGAGTCGTCTTCTTCATCTTCTACGAAGAAGAATAGTAGCAAGAAGCGTATTCCTTCCCACTACCAGCCCAATGCCTGGGCAGGAGCAGCTCTATTTCTTGTGATTTCGGTAATAGTTGTTTGTGAGTATTCACGTTAAGAGATAATTTAAAATATATATGATCATGATAGTGGAGTGCATGACGATTCATGAGATTGGCCTCCTATGCTTCTTTTAATTAATCATAATTCTACTAAACACATGATCGATTCGTGGGTGCTGGTAGTTTATTATATATATCAACATAATAGGACCATATATTATTCCATTTGATGTGCTATATATCAACATAATAGGGCCATATATTATTCCATTTGATGTGCTATTGGAGACCTGCTTTCAAAGCGAAAACGCTGTTTCAACCAGCAACAAAGATCAGGGTAGTAGTAGTAGGAGGAAGAGGAGGACGAGAGGGATGGGAAGATAGATAAAGGAAGGGGGGAGGAGGAAGAAGAACATTAATTCTTTTTTAAAAGTAGTAGTAGTAGTAGTAGTAGTAGTAGTAGATATTATGGGGTTGGTGCTGCTACTGCTGCTGCTGTCTGTTGCTTGAGTTGGTTGAAAAGATGATTTCCTAGTGAGCAAGTTAGAAGATGAGAAGACAACTTTACTCCCAGAGATCTATTTAGTTGTTATAGAGGGTGGTGGTAACACATGTCGTTCGCTCAGAAGTGTTCAAAGTATCAAGTTGTAGAAATAACATCTTTGTTTTTTTTTCTGAGTCATCTTTTTCTTCTCCGTCTACTCCTCATTTTTTGTATGGTTGATTGTTGGTCTTTTGCTGCTGCTGCTGCTGCTGCTGGGTGTGTTACCCCCTACAAACTACTACTACTACTACTACTACTACGATTACAGGCAGGATTGTACGCATTGGTTGAGCCCCACCTACATAGAGGAAAGGTACTACTACTACTACTACTAGTATGTGAACATAGTATGTTAAATGACGACTACGTTTCTCATTCGATAGTAGTCTTGTTGCTGCTGCCGTGAAAGAGGGTGGTTCCTGCTACTACACTTATTTCATTCTTTACATCTACATCGTTAAGATGATGATGATTATGATGATGATGATGATGATGTGACGACCCATTCCTCTTTCACTCAAAGGGAAAAGGGAGGACCTTCTTTTGCAAAGAGCACACACACACACACACACAGTACATACATTCCCATCATCATCACATCATTGTAGTAGTAGTAGTCATCGTCGTCATCATCTTTCCTCCTCTAAATTAGGCAGCGCTAGTCCCCATATCAAAGACAGGTCCTCAGGGACAACAGAAACTTGCTTTCCTCTTCCAAAGACTTCGTTACGAATTCAATGATGCAGGTAACGTTTGGACAAGCTCCCAAGTTGGTTTACTGAGAGTAGTGAGAAGTATTTTATGAGGAGGAGGAGGAGGAGGAGGAAAAAGAAGAAGAAGAGATTTACTTTTATTCAAATTTGCAAGATTTTTCCATTGAAATGATTCCTTTTTAGTATATGAGGAGAACACTATGTATAACTTCAAACAAGTTACATTGACGAAACCCTAAAAATAGCAGCAGCAGCTATCCATTTCTTGCTATTTGGTGATTATTCGTAAGATAAATCATGTTGTTCGTCGTCGTTGTTGAATATGGCACTGTTTGGCAATATCATTTCACAAATAATAATACGATGATGATGATGATTATTAATATTATTATTGTTATGATTACCTACTACTAGGAAACTACGTGAGCATGCTCAAATGTCCAATTGACCACAATCTCAGCTTCTATGCTTGCTGGTAGTAACACGTACATTAGTCTCTCTCTCTCTCTCTCTCTCTCTCTCTCTCTCTCTCTCTCTTTCATCGATTTTATCTTCTGTTATATCTTTCACGCTCTCTCCGCCTCATCCCCCCCCTCCCCCTCCTCTTAGTTACTCATCATTGCTATCATCATCATGCCTCCCTACTACCACTGCGACTACTGCTACTACTGCCTATCGCTCCTACTCATTCTCATCATCATCATCATCATCATCATCATCATCATCTTAGGAAAGGCTTAAGTGAAAGAGAGGAGAAACTCCGTAAAGAGCATTATGGTCTCAATGTACTTTCAGTTCCGCCTCCCAAGTTCATTTCCCTTTCCAAAGAACAACTGGTGGCGGCCAATCGTCGTTTTCCAGGTTGTGTGAGAGGGAGGGGGGGGGAGAGAGAGAGAGAGAGAGAGAGAGAGAGAGAGAGAGGAAGGGGGGGGGGGGAGGAAAGCATTGTTGATTCTTCAACATTAGAAGCAGCAGTCTGAAGAATGAGATTAATGATGATGATGATGATGATGATGATGATGATGATGTGGCATTATTCCCATCGATTGATTCATTTATTCATTGATAATCCCCCATCATCATCATCTTCATCATCATCATCTTCATCATCATCATCATCATCTTCTCCATCCGAGTGTAGTGTGAGCAGCCCCACCTTTTCATATCGATGGGGAGTGTTATTCATCGCTGCTGTCTTTCTCTCATGATTCTATCACCATTTTCACCTCTTTATCTTGGTTCTTTTTCCCCCCTTCTCCTTGGTCCTTTCGTCTAAGCTACTACTACTACTACTACTACTACTACTACCGTTCTTCGTCCTCCTTTCGTTAAAGCTACTACTACTACTGCTGCTGCTGCTTATTGTCAGAGGATTGGGCGTTGTATGTTAGTCCTTTTGCTTGTTGTATTTGTATATCATTGATTGATTGATTTACTGAATCATCATCATCACCAGGTTTTTTGTGCTGTGTTATGGGCCTTGGATGAATATTGGCAATATACGGTATACGTAGGTAGTAGTAATAATAATAAACATGGGATTCTATTATTAGTAGTAGTTCCGAGGATACTCATGGATTTTTCTCACTTAAGCATCATGATCATCATCATCATCATGATTAGCATGATTAGCATGATTAGAACCTTGCTTTCTTTCTTGTTGTTCTTGTTGTTGTTGATCATATCAGGTATTCCAGTTATTCTCCATCTTAATGCTCGAGTCTGGTACTCTATACTACCAACCATTGATGCGATAATGATGATGATGATGGTGATGGTAATATGGTTATGATGGGTACTGCAATAAGCATGTACTTTGGTATAAATTGTATGATGGATTGGTATGTTGTATCATAAGATATATATATATATATATATATATATATATATATATATATATATATATAATATTATCACCATTCCTCTCCCTGTAGTAGTAGTAGTAGTAGTAGTAGTAGTAAGTATTATCAGCATCATTTTTATTGAGAGTATATTACTTGCGTTGTAATGTGAGATATTATTAGTTGTTTCCTTCTCCTTCTTCGTCTTAACCCTACTACTAAACAGCTATGATGGGCAATAGCTCCTATTATTTTATTTATTTTGTTGTTACATACATGATATCAGCTTCAGTATTTCAGCGCATAAAGACAATCAACTCTCTAAACGGTGTGTGTGTGTGTGTGTGTGTGTTGTTACTGCAATTATTATTTGGTGGTGTGCTATTGTATGCTGCAGCATATAAAATTACAATGCATGTGAGTGTAGTGAGTATTTGTCTTACTCACCACTTCTTAATGTCGTAGTATACACTTAAGAGTATCAATAAACAACACCGACAGCAATATATAACAACAACGACACAACAATAATAATAATAGTAATCATGTCCTCGAGATGTAATTATCACAACTCTCAAACCAAGTTTACTGTCTATAGGAATGTCAGCAAAAGCAACGTTGGTAAAGGTTTTTAGAGGTAGTAGTAGACAGTAGTAATAGCAGTATTTGAAATAGTTGTAGTAGTAGTAGTAGTTGTTGTTGTTGTTGTCGTTGGATGAGTAGGAGGAGGCGTCCTCCTCATCATATAGCTGCACATCCAAGATGCGCTGTGTGCGTTGTTGTAGTCGTCAAGTTGGAAACAACCTGATAGATGATGATGATGATGACGATGGTGATGATGATGATGCTTACTAATTACTGATCTTATGCATATGGAGGGAGGGATAACTAGCACATACTACTACTACTACTACTACTACTACTACTACCACTACTACTGCTACAAACTCTCTCCTTCTCCTCCTTATCCTGTCATTATCAATCCTGAATGATCAATCATCAATCATTATCATCATGATTATTTGACCGTTGTCATCGACTCAACGCTCGCTTGTCTACTACTACTGCAAAAACACGAGATTAACAATGCAAGAAACTATCGTTAGAATAATGATATGACCGATCATCATCATCATCACGTATCTCTCTATCTTTCATTATTAGGACGAGAATGGCGTGATGTTTCTACTGAGAATCTGGTCCCCGGCGATATCATGTCTATTAAGGTACTACTTGTAGTAGTAAGAGTACTCGCTGCTGCATACTACTACTGCTGCTGCTGCTACTGCTATTCCCTTCTTCCTCCTTTCCCCCCCCCTCTCTATCTGTAATGAAAATGAGCTTTGATGGCAATATCTGTGCGTCTTCTTTGGTTTGGTAGTGTGTAATAGCAATCGATTGATAATATATTTGTATACTGTATATTTCTAAACTAATACACAGTATACCCATCCTGATGAACTTGCTGCTAGAGCAAAGAATGCAAAAGCAGTTGTTCCCAATAATCAAGTAATATTAATAGAGAGATGATAACATGCAGCATTGTTAATTATATACTGGTAGCAGATGATGATGATGATGGTGGTGGTGGTGTTGTAGTGGTAGCGGTGAAGGAGTTTAACAACAAAAGGGCTGCTGCTGCTACTGCTTATTATTATTATTATTCTTATTACATCTTACATCAATCTGATGTTCTTCTACTACCACCAGAGTGATAATAAGAAATCTAACGAAGAGGCTAGTAGTAAGTCAGTAGTTGCTGGTGTAAAACAAAGGGAAAAGCAAGCTAAAGCAGCAGCAGCAGCAGCGGCAGCGGCAGCAAGTGCCCTAAATGTTGTTCCTTGTGACTGCTTGCTACTCTCTGGAAGTGCTGTTGCGAATGAGGTACTAAGTACTAGTAGTAATGATGATCATGATGATGAGAATAATATAATAATAACGTTACTAATACTCACGATGTTATTGTTGTTGATTTGATTATTATAAGGCATCATTGACTGGAGAGTCAATCCCACAAATGAAAGATTCTATTCACCATTCAAGTATTACTACTTACTACTTCGTCCAACAATACGACATTCATGTCTACAATCAAATAGAAGGAGGAGGGAAAAGAAGAAGAAACGTGCATTCTTTACAACAAAAATGAGGAGGAAAATATATCATCGTTCCTTCTTCTGTTGTGCTCTCCTCCTCTACCACTTCATTAATGAAAGAATAAATACGATTGCCCATGGCCTCCTCTTCTCCTCCTCCTCCTCCTCCTCCTCCTCCTCCTGCTGCTGCTGCTGCTGCTGCTGGTGGTGTTACGTTCCACCATGCACACACACACACACACACACACACACACACATCAATCCCTCCCTTTCACGATGACGCATACTACATGTATACACATGATAATGATGATGATGATGATGATGATGATGATCTCCGTTGTTGGGTTGGGCGATGTATTTGGTGTGATGTTGTCTGTTTTGTTGTGTTATGTTCTATCGTCGCATTGTAGGTGAAGAAAGTCTTAACATACACGCTGAGCACCGAATACATACCCTATTTTCTGGTAGTAGTAGTAGTAGTAGTAGTAGTAGTAGTGTGGTAGTGCGGTAGTACCAACATGAATATGAACACAGACATAACATGCCTCCAAGAATCAACAGATGGCCATCATCATCATCATCATCATCATCATCATCATCATGAGCATTACTACCACCATCACCACAGTTTGATGAAAACATCATCATCATCATCCTGCTCGTCTGTCTCATATGCAGCATCATATTGTTGTTGTTGTTGTTGTCGTTGAATGCAGGCACTATGCTTGTGAACACCATTCCAGAGAGTAAGAAACATCCACAGAAAAACCTTTCTTCTTCATCATCATCGGTACTGTCAGTAGTAGTAGTAGTAGTAGTAGTGGTGGTGGTGGTGGTTATAACAGCGGGGTGCTAGTAGTAGCAGTAGTAGCAAGAAGTAAAGCAAATAAGTAAACAACAGATCTATTCCCATATTAATATACACACACACACACACACACACACACTGTTGATATATTGAGTCAATATTATATATATATATATATATATATATAGAGAGAGAGAGAGAGAGAGAGAGAGAGAGATTTAGTATGTGTTAGTACAGTGCGTTCTGGTAGTAGTTGTAGTCCCAAGAAGCAGTTGTGATGATGATAAATAATTCATTTATTTATTTATTTGATTATAAGTTGTATATACTACTACTACTACTACTACTACTACTATGCACTTGACATTCTTCTTCTTCAATTGTTGATATGACACATCATTTATGCATGCTTGCTTGTCGTATCATCCATTTATTGAATTGTCGGTGGGTGATGGAGATGGAGAAGGGAAAAAAAGAATAAAGGGGGGAGGGGGGGAGGGAAGAAGAGGGTAGAAACAGTAAACAAGGATAGGTAGTAAGTTAGGCCTAAAAAATGAGATGCTGTAGACTGTTAAAGGAGCACATGCTTTCCTTCTTCTTCTACTTATATTCTCGTTGTCAATCTAGAATAATACCTATCTCTCACAATTGACTATTTGAAATTGCAGGTTGGAGGGTCTTCTCCTTCTCCTTCTTCTTCTTCTTCTTTGCCAAAGACTCCCGATGGAGGCTGCCTTGCTTTTGTCCTAAGAACAGGCTTCTCTTCCTCGCAGGTGGTGTCATCATCAGCAGTGTGCATGGAAGAAAAAGAGGGCATGTTTATGCATGCATGCATGCATGTTTCATGTTTTCAAGCAGCATGTTTCATGTTTTCAAGCAGCAGGAGAGCATTGATTGATCGATGAAAAGAATATCTACTACTACTACTACTACTACTACCTACTACTACTACTACTACTACTACTACCTACTACTAGTGCTGCTGCTGCTGCTACTTAATGATGATGATGAAATCTGCATATTTGTTTGATGATGATATAAATTATGATGATATAAATAGGGAGAACTCATGCAAATGATAGAGTTCTCAACTCAGAAGGTAGTAGTAGTAGAAGAAGACGTATTCAAGTAGAAGCTGTACTGTAATTTGCTGCTGCTGCCGGCGTATAAATAGCATTATATAGTGGTGAAGGTGATGAGAAGGAGGAGGGGGGGGGAAAAGAAGGAGAGGGGCATCACAATAACCTTGATTGATCGATTGATTGATTGGTTGATTAATATTCGGTCTCTACCACTCACTACTGTTTAATAATCAGGTTGCTGACAACTCTAGGGAGACGTTCTTAGCCTTACTTGTGCTGCTGTTATTCGCTCTTGCTGCTGCTGGATATGTTCTCTACAAAGGCATACAGAAAGGAGAGAGGTATTAGGCCTTAGTAATAATAATGAGAGCAATTAGAGCTTTATAGTACTAGTAATCAGAAGAATGAGACCGCTATAAGAAGCAGTAGTAGTAGGAGGAGGAGGAGGAGGAGGAGAGGTGGGGATATGATGATGATGATGAAGAAGAAGAAGAAGAAGAAGAAGAAGAAGAAGAGAAAGAAGATTAAACTGTCAACGATGATGATGGTAACGGTAATAATGATGACGGTCATGAATAGTGGTGATGGAGCTACAAGACGAGAGAAACAAAGTCACTGAAAGCATGCTTATCCTGTCTTCTTCTTCTTCTTCTTCTCTTTTCTTTATAGATCTACCCATGAGCTGCTGCTTCGATGTGTCATCATTATAGCTTCAGTCGTCCCTCGTCAACTTCCAATGCAAATGGCAGTAGCTGTCAATACAGCTTTGTTGGCATTAATGCGACAAGGTGTATTCTGTACCGAACCCTTTAGAATGCCTTTTGCTGGTAAAATAACCCACTGCCTCTTCGATAAAACGGGTACGTTAACGACCGATCAATTACTTCCTGTTGGGGTGCTGAATGCATCATCGAAGGCACTGCAAGCGGGGGGGGGGAATGCATCTGTGGAAAAGGTAGTATGTAGGTAGTGGGGAAGGTGATGGTGATCATGATGATGATGATGATGATGATGATGATGATGATGAAAGCAGAAGAACTGATTTGTATTTATCTTGTTGTGTTTACCCTCATTGGTACGATAGGTACTACAATCTCTCTCTCTCTCTCTCTCTCTCTCTCTCTCTCTCTCCTCTCTTTTTCCTCATCTTCTTTTCCTCTTTCCCTGCTGCCTTGATCTGTTTCTGATATCTATCCTTTGTTGTTATTCTTCACTCATCATGCCACGCATCCACATACTTACATAACACATAATATTAGGCAATAGAAAAAGTAGCAAATGCAGAGCCAAATGCTACCATGGTGCTAGCAGGGTACTTACTTACTGCTTGTGATGGATAACTGATAAATGGTGATGATGCATGATGTCCTCTTATTATTGTATTCGTAACAAGTTTCCTTAGCTAAATGTGTGCTATTATTAGCGCAGTAATTAGTAGCTGAACAACAAGTACAAGAAAGGGTAGCAGTTGTTTGTGTAGGTTATAATGCTCATCGTATATTGACTGTGCAATAACAGATGCCATTCTCTAGTGAGCGTGGAGGGTGCTGGATTAGTAGGTCAGCAGAAAGGCTAATTACTATGTTATGATGCATCATGTTGTTGTTGTTGTTGTTGTTGTTGTTGTTATATCTATCTATTCTCTACGTGTAGTGTGATAGTAGTAGCAGTAGTAGTAGTAGTAGTAGTAGTAGTAGTAATGCCCACAAAAATACAAGATAATATGCTTTTGCATGCATTATCAATTAATATATGCTTTCTTCTTTTCCTCCCCCCCCTCCCCCCTCGCAGGAGATCCCATTGAATTAGCAGCAATCAAAGGAGTTGAATGGACGTATAACCCTAAGACCTCCACATCCACCCCGGGAAGTACAGCGGCACACGTCAAAAAAATTCAAGATTTCAAGAACCGAATTGCAGGTGGTGCTTGTTATGTTATGTTATTAGCAGCTGTCTGTGATTAGCTACTACCAAACTACTACTACTAGTAGTAGTAATTAGCATGAATAATACATACATTAATTCTCCTCTCTCTCTCTCTCTCTCTCTCTCTCTCTCTCTCTCTCTCTGTCTCTCTCTCTTCTTTCTGTCTTTTGCTTTGACATATTTCTACTACTACCTACTTACCTACCTATCTATCTATTAATAGCGGAGGGCAAACAACCAACATCTTCTGAAGCAGCAGCAAAGGTATGATGATGATGATGATCATGATCATGATGATGACGATGAGCTTGTAGTATAAAGAAATAAATAAGAATCATCCTCTTGTGTGTTGTTGTCGTGTGCTGCTGGGAGAAGTAGTAGTAGTAGTAGTAGTAGTAGTAGTAGTACAACCAGATGATGAGTTATTTTGATGTTCTCATTATCATCATCGTCGTCATTATCATCATCACCATCTATTTTTCCAAACTTGTAACTAGAAATGGCGTGAGCGCGTGAAGGATATCCAACGAGCACTTGAAGAAGTAGTAGTAGTAGTAGTAGTAGTAATAGTAGTAGTAGTAGTTGTAGTACTTCAACAATAACAACTTGGAATCCGCATCCATCAAAGACATATTATATATTATTATCACTGCTGCATTTTATGTACTAGAAGAAGGATAGTAGCAAGATGTCATCGTTGCCTCCTCTCCCTCCCCCTCTCCCTCCTCTCCCACCACCACCACCACTTTCTTCCTCCTCCTCGTTATTTTTTTAAAAAAGAAAACAAAAGATCGGAGATGTTATAACTCTTTCCTATGTATATAGCGATTGTATGAAATGATAATAATAATCATTATAACTAAAAGGCCAAGGATGCCAAGACGAAAACCGAGGAAAGAGCAAGGAAGTTTCCGGTAGGTTTTGATGTTGATAATGATGATGATGATGCATTTTACGAAAAAGATAGACATACACATAATACGCATCATCATCATCATCATCATCATCCTCAATCATTGCTCTGTGGACAACACAACCCCCTCCCTCTCACCACAAATGTATTTGATTGTCTTGTGTTTTTGATTGATGGTTACATTGGATGATAAAGTAGTATCCCCCCCCCTTCTACGGATGTATAATGATATATTATCTTCAATGGGGGAGAGCCTACTTTGCGCGCTGCTGCTACATGTGTTTGTTCTAATTTCTTGTGTTGTTTGCAGATACGTTCCGTGAGAATTCTTAACAGGTACTACAACTTAGAGTAGTATTGGAAGTAGTACTATTAGCAGTAGTAAGTAGTCGTGGATGTGGTAATGATTCTTTCTTCATAGTAGCTATTTGTTATAGTTGGAATCTTGTGTATTTGATTACAAAGATGTAGTGATGATGGTGATGATGATGATGATGATGATGATGATGGTGATGATGATGATGATGACTATCAGTACGATGATAAGGATGATACTCTTCGCTACTACTACTACTACTACTACTACTACTACTACTACCATTACTCACAATAATATATATATATATATATATATATATATATATAATATGGGAACCTAACCCCCTTACTATTACTCCTGAGAGAATAATTCTCTGCTACTACAATCCAACAAGCGTACAATATCATCATACTCAGTATCTTAAATACAATATCTTACTCAGTATCTTATATAATATATATATATATATATATATATATATATATATATAGACTCATTCACCCATCAATCTGTAATAACAACCCACCCTTTGATTTCAGGTTCCATTTTTTGTCTAAACTACAACGAATGTCTGTTATAGCGGATATCACCATTGCCTCTCAGGTTGCTATTATATGCATCATCATCATCATCATCATCATCATCATGCGGAATAGAACGAGGAGAGGGGGGAGGACAAAAAACACTACGAATATAATTACTACTACTACTACTACTGCTGCTGCTGCTGGTGGTGGTGGTACTCCTCCTCCTCCTCCTCCTCCTATCAGCTGATAGATGATGAAAACTTAGTAGTAGGCAAGCAGCAACACAATTTATATATATATATATATATATATATATATATTGATGAGATTATACAGTAAATTCAATAAAATATATATATATATATATATATATATATATATAATATGTATTTTATAAGTCAAGTTACATATGTTGATGATGATGTGAATACTACTACTTCTACCACTCCATCTCAAGTACCCCTTCCCCCATTTAAATTCCCTTTCCTTCCTCCGCCTCCTGCCTCTGATCCTTTCTTATCATCTATTGTGTATGGTGATACTACAGGGGACAAAAAGAGCATGTTTAGTGAAAGGTTCTCCAGAGGCCTTGAGCAAGCTGATGAAAAAAGAAAATACACCTTCCTGGTACGATAAAGCACATAGTTCTATGGCTGAAAGAGGGATGCGGGTGCTTGCCCTTGCTTATAAATGGGTTCCTCAAGGAGCAGCAAGATCCGAACTACAAGACCGCAAATGGGTTGTTATTTTATTAGTTTGTAGAATATGTGTGTGTGTGTGTGTGTGTGTGCGTGTGTGCGTGTTTCTCTGTTAATCAGCATAAGTGCTAATAATATATCGTATTCTTCGAGATAATCATCTCAAATGTTGTTGTGTTTTGATGATGTAGTATTATCTACTTAAACATGATAGCTGTATGTATTATTACTACTACTACCTACCTATCTAACTGCTGCTGTTGTGGGTTGTAGGCCATCACTATGATTATATATATATATATATATATATATATATATATATATATATTTATTTATTTGTATCCATCATCCGGCATGAGTTATTAACAATGTAGTCGTTCGATCCTCCGGTCATTCGTCGCCGTAGTTAGTAGTCCTCTCCCATATTGCTGCTTTAATTCCTTCTTCTTGTTCTTGTTCTTCTTATTTGTCCAATTATTCTTGTGGGTTTTTATCCTCATCATCAGGTGGAGAGCGACCTAAAATTCGCTGGTTTTATTGCTTTTGCGTGCAATACAAGGAGCGATTCTCGATTAATCGTTCAAGCACTACGAGAGAGCAATCACAAAGTGGCGATGATAACTGGTGACGCTCATTTGACTGCCCTTCATGTAGCTGGTGAGGTTGGTATTGGTGTACCTCGTTCCGAAAATACCGAACCATTAGTGCTCAAGATGGTCAAAGGAGGGGAGGGGGGGGCAGCAGCAGCAGAGGAAGATGGTGATGGTGATGATGCAAAGATGATGATGGTGGAATGGGAACAAGCACTCTCTCTTCAAGATGATCAGAAGGAAAAGGTGCTAGTATTATTGTTACTATTATTGTTGTTGTTGTTGTAATTGTTAGTATTAGTTGAAGTAGTAGGAATACTGAGTCATAGCAGTGAGTACCCTTCTTCTTGGTATTGTAGTCTTAGTAAGGGAGAGAAATATTAAAGTAGTAGTAGTAGTAGTATTCTGCCCTGGATGGATGGATAGATGACACCTTAGGAGAGAGAGAGAGAGAGAGAGAGAGAGAGAGAGAGAGAAGGAAGGAGGAAGGAAGAAACCGTTTGCGACGACTCATCTTTGTCATCATCGTCATCATTATCATCATCACCATCATCATTTAATTATATTATCACTTATTGTCCAACAAATGCTATTACTTCTTCTTCTCCGTTGTATATATTAGGTTAAAATTGCATTTGACGTGGCCAAAATACCTGATCTTGGCAAAGAACATACTCTAATGGTTACTGAGAAGGCGCTATTAGTAGCAAGTGAGTTAACTGATGGTGAGATATGGAAGCACGTTGATTGTCTCCATGTCTTTGCTAGGATGTCACCACAGGTACTAACTAACTAAGTAAGTAAGATGATGATGATGATGATATTTGTTAAGGTGTATCTTCAGAAAATATGTTGGAAGCATTCTTGCTTGCGTGTGTCTTTCTATCTATCTACCAATACACACCTACATACACACACAACGACGATAATAACAGCAGCGGAAACAACAAGAACATTTAATGTAATAGGGTAAAGCGCGCGTAATAGCTTCGATGCAAGAATTCAAAAAGCATCACGTTCTTATGTGCGGTGATGGGGGAAATGATGTGGGTGCTTTGAAGCAAGCTGATGTTGGGCTTGCACTTTTAAGCGGGTATGTTGTTACTGAGTAGTTAAGTAATTATTAGTAGCACTCTACTACTACTACTACTACTACTACTACTACTAGCCCTCCTACCACGGTGATATAATAACAATAGTAGAAGCAATCAACGTCATATCTGTATGATTTTGTTTGCTTATGGAAACTACTATGAAGCAAGAAACTACCAATGCTATTATCTCCATCTAATTTGTTCTTACAATTACTTACAAAACGCCTTCTAATACTGCTACTATTCAGCTGCTGCTGCGCTTTTGAGATAATGATAACTCTCATGATATTCATCATATTCATCATCATGTATATTACCATATTTGATCTTCGTTACAAAGCCATTAGCAGCAGTAAGTAGCATCATGGTCTTCTTGAATTTATTGTTATTCTTACTGATATATGAAGGTATGGCAATACGAATGCTGGGTCAGTTGCAGTGGAAAGTAAAGAGAAATCTGCTGAGGAGTCGTTGAATCTAATGACCAAGGAACTCAAGAAACGCTCACTAGAAGCTTCTCGTCTTCAAAAACAGTTATTTTCACAGAAACAGAAAGAACTTATGAGTAAACAGAAGGAATGGATGCAAGAGGAAATCAAGGCAAGACAGGATAGAGGAGAAGATGTTGGCGTGATGGCTACATTTTCAATTATGAGGTCAACGATGTCTAGAATGTACAACGAGCTCAAGGAGGAGAAATCAAAGCTTGCAAAAAAGTATGGAAACGTGTACGATCAGGAAAAACCAACGGAAGCAACCGAAGATACCGTTCTGCCAACAGTAAGACCTGGTGATGCTTCAGTAGCTGCTCCTTTCACTTCACGAGCTCCTTCTGTTCAAAATGTGGTTACTTTGATTCGGCAAGGACGTTGTACATTGCTTTCAGCCCTCCAACAGCAGCAAATCATGATGCTGGAATGCATTATCACTGCTTACACCCTAGCAGCTCTGTCATTGGAGGGGGCAAGAAGTTCTCAGCGACAGATGATGGCATCATCTTGGCTGATCATGATAGCTTCCTTATCGTTCTCTTATTCCAAACCAGTCGATGCGCTCTCAAAAGTTCGGCCTCTTTCATCGCTATTTGACCCTGCTGTTTTCTTGTCAATGTTGGGTCAGGCTGCTATTCATCTTGCTTGTATGTCTTACGCTGTGACACTAGCCACTACGACTATGGGAGAGGAAAAGCTAAGGGAAGTGGTAGAGTTTCATAAACGTGACGACGAAGCTGAGGCAGCTCTCCTTGCTGCTCAGGAAGAGGGGGGGGCGGCTGCTGAGGAAGATTGGGATTTTTGGTCTATGTGGGAGAAACCATTCCTCCCAAATCTGATGAATACAGTTATCTTCTTGGTTGAAACCTCCCAGATAATCGCTATCTTATTCGTCAACTATAAAGGACGACCTTGGATGAATGGACTCATGGAAAATCATTCTCTGTTTCTTTCAATCTTTTTGTGCGTCACTCTCGTTGCCACCTGCGCATGGGGCTATTTTCCTCAGCTCAACACCCTCATCCACTTGGAACCATTTCCAGATGATCATTTCAGATGGCAAGTCATGGGTCTGGTGGGAGCATCACTGGTCGGCACTTTCTTATGGGACCGCATTATTGTTGCTATTTTTGCACGTCCGATTTTCCAGGCAATGATAGATTCTGCAAAGTCCACACGACTTAAGGATCTCAGGCCTTTAGTGATGACAGTGTTCAAAGTTGTGGGAGGAGTACTTTTGCTTGGCAGTGGCAATATACTTTTATGGATTGGTGCTTTTTACGCATACCGTCGTTTTTTCCGTAATCCTGAAGCTTGATCAGAATTAACAGATGATTATGCGCTGCACATGTCGTAGATATAATCACAAGAACTCTCGAGTGCAGCATCCCGAAATGTTGAATCCAACATGTACTAATTCAAATGAACTTCACATTTTTCTGAGAAAACAGAAAGACAGCTAGTATGCATGAGTGCGACTGGTCTCATGCAAGTATCTTTCTGTCATTCATTCGCATGCAGCGTGCCGCGCACCCAAACATGGTCATGTGCATATGCATGTGCAAGATGGATGTGATCAAATGATCAAATTGTGTGTGAACAACGGTGTGTGATGTGTCACAATTTTTATCAATGGTCACACCCTTTTGTGGCTGGGCAGAGAAGCGGCTACAGCTAGACAGCGGCGGCTGTGCAGTTCTGTCCACGTACGTACGTACGACACGATGTCGTCGTGCAACACGCGAAGCTGATCCATGCGTGTGTGCATGGTCCGCCAGAGCACATTTATTTGTCGCACATCTGCTGGACGGACACGCGCACACGATGTGCATCTATACGACAACCATGTCTAGATGTGCACAACAGGCACCACGCGCACGTCATGTGGTGCTATGTGAAGCGTCGCTTAGTTGCATGTTTACCATTCTAGCATTGTGGATGTCAATAAAGATTTCTGTGGACATGATTTCGATCTGACTTTTTTAAACGCGGTGCAAAAATAAAATTAAAGTAGCGAGTGTGACGACGTACAGGCGTTGTTCATTGATGAACATCTAAACATTGGGTACTGATCCAGCAGATACAAGAGATCGATCACAGCAGCACACGGTGCACACAGAGGTGTAACAAATTCAGCTGTTGGCTTCGTTTGTGACCATCTCCTCAGCTTGCATTTTGTCATTTTTGTCCTCCCCCTCTTTCTTCTCAGATTTGTTGTTATTCTCTTCTTCTTCGGGTGCAACTACTCTGTAATTGTTAAATAAAGCGACTCGTAGAAAGTGAGCATGCTCGCTAATCTTTGTTGCACGTTCACAGTCTGGACTTTGCAGCATTTTCTTGGCAGCAACTCGTTTCACTTCCTTTTCAATAAGATTGGTGATTAGGTTAAAATCTTTCTTTGTAAAATGAGTTTCCGTACTACCTGTGCGAAAAAGTAAAGGAACATTTCCGTTGCCTTTGATACAATTGCGACAGCCTCCTTTGAAAGCTGTAATAGCGAAAGGCGCGAACTCAGCCGTCGCAAAGTTGGACTACAACTGCCGTTTCCATGATACATAAACATTTTACTAACGGACCTTCGTCGATGATGTCACGTTTTGCATTATCCTTTTTGTCTGCTCAAGAAATGGTACTGCTTCACAATTTGATTTCTAATTAACGTTAACAAAAACATTGCTGGTCTTGATACCTTTCCAAATGAGAGTTTCGGCTGTTCCTTGCCAATTTGCTTGTAAGCTTGCAATCTTTGTTTCTTCATAACTGAGGAAACTGCATTTGCCTAAATGCATAAATTATATTTAAATGGAGTATTATAGCGATTAAATTCGGGGCATTAGTCACCACCTTCAAGATTGCCTTAATGTTGGGTTGTTTATTTCCTGGTTTACTATTCCTAAGGCTATCAAGGGAGCTCTGCGACACTCTTGACCTCTTCGATCTTCTCGTATTACTACCGCCATCATCAGTTTCTAAGCGAGCTTGTTTTTTCGCAAGTTTTAGAACTCTTTCTGCTGCCTGAGCGTCTGCTAAGCGACTTGGGAGTGACCTCTTCCTCTTTGATCGAGAGCTACGGCTCTCGCTATCCTTCACAGCAAGGACTCTGCGTTTTTCACCTTCCATCTAAGGCGAGGAGGCACAGTCATTAACCAATCATTAAGCAGCTTGGAGAGAAATGTCTATGTCGTCACCCACCTGCAGATGGACTTTATTCCGGTTTGGAAATGGATATTTCTTGAAAAGCGACTCCCAGTCTGTTGTGCTGTTTGTTGATAAGAGGCTTTAGTCATGTGGATGGAGGAGGAGAGAGGAGAAAGAGAAGGAGAAAGAGGAGGGAAAAAAGATGGAGGAAGAGAAGGAGGCGGAGGTCCACGACAGAGGATTTCACCAACCCATCATCGCGTGTAAACTCCACGGTTGCAGCATCCAGTCTTTTCAACTCGGCTTTCGTCAAGCGCTTCGGCACAGTCTTGGGCATTTTAACAGCTTTCTACGAAACAAATTTTCAATATCTACAGAAGTGGTGAAAGGGGTAGCAATGGGAAGGAGGGGCCAGGTTTTGGGGGTGTTGGAACCTGAAGAAAGAGGAGTGGCCAACAGCTGATTGTAGTGCAATGAAAGGAAAAGCTCTATCGTTTATCTATGTTGCGGTCCCTCCTCTGTGGCTTCTGGATCGTTTAGTATCTATCGGATGTTGTTGTTGCTTCTGCTGTTTTTTCTTCTGTGCAGTAGTGATGTAGGAGATAGGAGATAGTAGGAGGAAGAGGAGGAGGAGGAGGAGGAGGAATAGGAGAGGACGTGGGTGCCGCCAGATTATTATTATTTCTTCTCAAAAAGAATTAATTTATTTATATTTAGATCTATCAGAGAAAAACACGTATAAATTGCAAAATAATGAGTTAAAAATGGAAAAGGAACACATCATGCGTCATAGGGAAAAACAAAATTAAATAAAAAATACAGAAAAGAAATGATAGAAAGAAGAGGGATTTTTAGTCTAGGTTGTGTTGAGTTTTACAAATTCTAAAAATAAAAAAGCGCTTGGCTTGTTGAGTGTTTTTAGTTTGTGGGGGTTGGCTTGATTCGCTTCATTGATCTTCTGGTCAGTAATTCTGTTGTGCGACTTGTTGTCGTCACAACATTTTCGTCACAAGAAAGACAGGGATCTTTTCGGAATGTTGATGATGATTTCCATGTGGATTTCGGACACTTTTTGTCAACGGACAATTTGTTTCACTCTGGTTTTCAAGACTACGAGCATAGTCCATCTGGATTTTTTTTCCCAATATCAGAGGAGCATCGCATTGTTCTCTGCCAGCATTATTTATTTCACAAAGAAAAAAGACAATTTGGTACAATTTCAAAGAAATGACTTTCATTTCGACAATCACATCTTAGCTATTTTTAGTCTGGCCCATCAAAGGGTAGCGAGGAAGTCTGTTGTGCGATAAACGCATGTGATTTACACACTGTTATTTCGTATTTGTGTTGTCGTAGAAATTAATTAAAGGAGAATACAAGTATACAGGCTTGTAATAACGGCAATGATTCATCTTTCATGGTGAACAAGTAGCCTCCCCCCAATTTTAGACTCGCCTTGATTCGTTTCCAGCTGGAGGGGGATTTAAAAATCCGTTAGGAATAATGCAATACACTTCGTCATCAATGATGGCAGTATTTCTTAGTTTGAGTTTCTGCGTTACGTCAATTTGCGCACAAACGCCACCGGGAGGACCTGCAACCATCGGCGAGAGGGACTTTCCTGCCACTGTCAAGTTTGAAGACTGGAGTGACGACAGTTCCGTTCAAACATACACCTATGAACTTCTTGTGCAGGTACTTTATTGTCCTCTATATTTCTCTTCTTCCTTTTCTTTTCCTCCTTCTTCTTCTTCTTCTTCTTCTTCTTGTTTCTTCTTCTTCTTTCTTCTTCTACACTCCACCTCTGTCGAAAATAAGTGATCTGATAATTTGAACTACTGCTATTTTTTGCAGACTGGTGGCGTTGGAATCGGCCTTGGCGTCCTATTTTCCATTTTCATGTTATTCCACCTCATGTGCTGGGGCTACTGCTGCGAATGTTGTCGCTGCTTCTGTTTCAGAAAGGAGAGACTTCGTTCAAAGTCATGCTGGCAGCAGAAATATAGAATATGCTGGCTGTTACTGGCATCTTTGATTATCATCATCGGCATTGCTGGAATCCTTCTGGTCTTCATTTCTTCCTCCACATTGTACGTAATTTTTACCCTTCCATTTATGTACCATATTTTCCATGTAAACTTCCGGTAAAGCTAGGCAAATTTGCAAAAAGCCACAAACATCAGATCCTCAACAGAGGAGGAAAAGCATTTGGAAATAATTTTTGTTTTCCTGCAGATATACCAACCTTGATGGGCTATTTGATAATGTCATCAAGCTTCTTCAAGATGGGGAAGATTTTTACTGTGTGGGTTCTGTCCCTGCTACTCTCAGAAGCGGTAGGCAATAGTTCTTAGTCGATGTCGGAATTGAAAGTAATGGTTGGCAATAGTTCTTATTCGATGACTGTTTTTAGCAGTAGAAAATCATATGTCAGTAGGATGGGTATTTGTGTGTGTGTGTGTGTGTGTGTGTGTGTGTAGTGTGTGTGTGAACAACAGTTGTGATAATTCACCGATGTAGTGTGTGTGTGTAGTGTGTGGGTGTGTGAACAACAGTTGTGATAATTCACCGATGGCCTAATCTAATAATAGGAACAAGCCTTGAGCAGATAAAGGCTGACAATGGAGGCACATATGGTGTCCTTGCTAAGTGCTCTGGATCTTCCGTCGGAAAATTCCTACATACTTCATTGACAAACATGAATCAGACATTTGAGTCTGTAATTAACCTGATTGATACGACACAAACTATTATTACAGCTATGAACTCCACCATCAATGCAATAGACAACTCGACTACGCAGTGCCTCTCGATCAATGCGACTGTGTATGTCCTATACAATCAATCAACTTTCATCAAATCTCACCTTGACACCATCCATGGAAGCGGCAACTTCACGAACGTTCTCCCCGCATCTGCTAGCATTCCTTCAGTAGATCAACAAGACCTCATAGCTCCAAATTCCACTCGCTCATATTTGGTCAAGGCCAAGAATTCTCTCGTAACAGCGCGAAATAATATCTTACCGACAATAACGTATGATCTCGATGTTGAGACAAGGAAGAGCGTGGATGAGTCTTGGAATTCGATATACACGTCGTTGATAAACGTGGGTAATTCTCTACTAAAGCAGGTTAAGGCAAATGTAGACATGGAGAGTGATGCCGAAGATGGGAGAGACTCTGCTACTAGTACGGAATCTTGGGGGCAGTATGTCATGGCAGCTGTGTTTGCCGTCTCTGTGGTGTGCCTTATAATCATGTTCATTGGTTACACACCGTGTAAAAAACGTTGGCCCATGTGTTGCGGAGCCTATATGGTGTTCTTCTTTTTTGCATGGCTTTGCTTCATTTTGGGAATCTTCATGTTACTTTCCATGATAGTCTACGATTCATGTGGATGTGATGGTACTTACACATCTGCAGGCTGCATCACTATGCGGACCACAATCAAAACTAACTCTAAATATAACTTTACGATCAATAACGTGACTGCAAACCTGGCAGAGACGATAGACAAGATTATCACATGCCCCGAACGTACTACAGCCAATGGTTTGTACGATTATAGCGCTGACTCCAACTTTATTGACATCTTTGGGCTGCGTAACGCATTCAACTATACTGATGATGTAAATGACACAATAGCAGAATTACAGCAAGCAAAGAGCACCATGAATGTTACGACCGAACTCAACCAGGCTATTAGCCAGATAGACACTGCTAAATCTGGTATAGCACTTGTTGCGGTGGGTAGATACTACAACTTCACTCAAGATCATTCAAAATACGTCTACACGTCAAGCCAATTGGCCAATCCAACCAACGATCCAACCTACTATCCATCACACACACCGGCCTCAGTTAAATCAGAAAACAAAATACGGGTAGCAGAACTGACTGGTGTCAATAGAGACATGGAGACTCAGAGAGACTTGCTGGAAATCTATAAATTTGAGTTTAACACATCGTGCAATAATATTGTCACTGATGCCAATCTCATCGACTCAAGCGTCAACGCGTCTCGCGTGGCGATAGACAACGCCACCCTACAGATCGAAGGTTTTGTTGGCTTCATTGCGACTATAAATGAGTACACACCATGCGGATGGATTGGCAACGCTTACGAGAACATTGTTGTTGGAGATTACTGTGAAAATTTATTCGTTCTTCTCGATGGTACAGCGGTAGGAGGAATATTATGCATGGCTTCTATGGTGGCTGGGTTCTTCCTCATTACAATATTCAAAGATTGCGTTGAGTTTCATCACAGTGATAAATTGCAGCGCATCGATCCAGGAGATGGACGGGTTGGCCAAGACTCGAAAGTTGGCGGCATTGAGCTTGTGTCTGCAGAGCGAGCGGGGAAAGGCGCCGATGGAGAAGACATAGCTGTTTCTGGTGGTATCACAGCAGAACCTAATTCGCCAGATTTCGAACAAGTAACCACTAAAGTAGCCTGCGATCCTTCTCCCATTGGTGAAACGGTGGATGATGGAAGAGCTCCAATTTAGTCTAGATAGTTGTAGGATGCGTTAGAATGTCTGGAAAATGCGGCATGATTGACAAGATAAGTAAACTCCCTATCATTCAACTTTCAGCTGCATCATTTCGCCAATGTACGTTGAAGAATTGTGCAAAGTAAACCGTCGCTGTGCAATCCAGAATTTATCATGAAGTGATGCACAAAATTCCATGCATGATTCGCATCGATGATGACTGTACGTGCTGCAATTAGATCCCGTGCATGTTCTCATGCACAGCACGTACATCATGCTCTGCCTAAGATCATGCAGCTAAAACCTTGATGACGACCATGGATCTACGTCGCAAGCACTGTCTCTCGATCGGTACGAGTTGCGGTCGGAATGGCATGATGAACAGCTCCCCTTAACTCTCTCGCTCGATTCCTAGATTGTGAGATGGACAGGTGCAATGAAGTGATCGTTTGCAAACACGTTCATTCGAATGAAAATGGTGATTGTTGCTTGTGCAATCTAGCAATCAACGAACAGACACTGTTCAGTCGAATGAAACTGTGACTTTGAAAACTCATACGAAAACGAACAGAATGCAAATGGTGTCATTTGCCCAACTGTTTGCAAAAAGCGAGTGGAACAAAGGTGAGGGAAAACCAAAGGATCGAGCAATGCCAGAATGGCATACCAAAATTGCTTGCCGCCTGCGCGCATGCTGCACTTCATTCGCTGAAATCATCTAGTCATGTTGCCAAATGCATTCGATCGATGCTGAACCATTCGAATGAAAAGAACAATTGCAGCAAAAAACATTCGATTGGCAACCATTCATACATTAGAACAGAATGGTTGTGCTGCGCACAGCAATTGTTCCATTCGGTGTTCGCATTCGTGATTCCTTGCCAGACCTGCTAGCCTGCAGATTGCAAGCGTGCAGCTGTCATTTTTGACAGGCAGCGGGCGCTAGCACCACATGCACAGGCGAGTCAATCGATTGAATGAGTGGAACACGCTGGGCACGGACCACGCTTGCACTCGTGGCCTTCCAAACAAAATCAATTGCGCACCAAGCAGCTAGCTGCGCGCCGCAGCTATCTCAAGCGGTGCTTGTTCGCATCACACGCACATGTCTAGCTAGGTGTGGCGGTCCTGGCACATTCATCGATCAGAACAGCATCAGCTAGTTCTAGAGTTGTGTAGGGCAGTGTGGCCAATCAGCAATGCAAATTGGGATGAGGATCGAAATGCATTTACATGCAAACGCATGGTGAGATGTTGATCCTTGTGTCAGTGTGAATCGAGCTCACACGATTCGCAATTTCTTCCCTTGCATTCAATTTGTCCGTTGTCCATCATCAGGAGTTAATGATTGACATTGTTTGCTCGACTTTTCTCTTCTTCTGAAGCTCGCTCGTCTTTATGTTCGGTTGGGTTCACCTCAGCTGACGCTACAACTGCAATTTATCAATAGTCAGTATGAATCACATGTTCCGTCAATTCATGCCATCTCATGCCATGATCACCAATCGTTCTTTGCTGTAAATGCCTAGTTGCCATTACACTTTTAATTTGATGGCTCGGTATCTTCTACTACTCACAATACCAGAAGATGACGAGGAAGAGGAATGCTTGGCGTCAGGCCGCCCTCTAGAAGAAGATGATAATGCAGGAGCTGGAAGCGGTGAAGATATCGTCGTTGCAGATTCGACGGCAGCAGCAGCAGCAGCTCCATCTCTGTGCTTATTTTCTGGAAGCAAAACACAACGATGGGACAATGAACGAGTGAATTGTGAACCCACAACGCACAGGCGCAGTAAAAATGTTGGTTCCCACTGTTAGCATCATCACCATCATCAACGAACACACACATCACATGCACTAGAAATACATTTCCATTATTCGTCATCATCGAAGACAGACAGTGCTACGACTTCTGCTACTGGCAAACACTATTTATTCTACAACGGCAGCACCAGTATTTCTTTTCTTTTCATAATTTAAGTTGTGTTGTTCAACTTCTAATTTAGCGACTACAGTAGCATTAATCATCATGACCATCATCATTAATGTTGTTATATTACGTCTAACGATTCTCTGTGCGATTACTGCTGTAACTCTTGGATTGTTTTGTATCACTTTGGTTAAATTCTGAATAAATTAAAAAGAAATAATTATTAAAATTTATTTCAGGAGGAGGCATCGATGATCTCAGGTTTCTTTATTGCTTTTTCGTGGGTACATTATCTGTACACTGACAACGACTATAAATAAATATATATATATATATATATATATATATATATATATGTATTATATGTTAATTGTGAAGAAGAGAGATATCACATTATCTCATCACATCGTCGTCAAAGTGTACACTACTGTCTAATACTACTTCTACTTTGTACTACTTCCACCTCTGCTGTTAAGATGTACTGAGATAGCAAAAATAGCACCATATCTCTGAATAAAATAAGAATAATCATCAACATACTAATATCATTATCATTCATCAAGTTACGACATCGATTACTCAATATTTGCTATTTGATGGTGTGTATTAATCGGCTTTGTGGTAAAACAACAGTATGAGATAGTAGGTCATTTTAAAGGAAAACAAAGGTCAGCAATACGCCAGATATGACGAATATTTCATCAGAAAAGAAAGCATGGAGGTTGAAGGAAAAGGAGGAAGTGAAGAGGAAGAGGACTACTGTAACTACTCCATTGCAGCATGCACTAACACGTATTAAGAGGGTCAATAAAGTATAAGAAATTGAATGATAGCATAATACCAATGGTAGTACCGCTAAATTATAGCGATATAATATGATGTTCCAATATGATGAGGAGGATGTATTAACACCTATTTGCTCCTTCCCTCTTCCTGTTTATATACATTCTCTGTTTTCTCTCTTAATCACTGATAGGTAGTTACCTTCGCTGTGTTTCCAAAACATCCATATGATTTTCTACGAGCAGCAAGTAAACAGTGACAAGGAGAAATAGTGAGAGAGAGAGAGAGAGAGAGAGAGAGAGAGAGAGAGAGACGGGTAAGAAGAATAAGAAGATGATGATGATGATGATGAAGAGGAGGAGGAGGAGGAGGGGGAGGAAGAAGGGAAGTTCTACGAAGATGATGTCTTATATATCCTAAGATCTCTCTCCCTTTCTCTTCTCTTTCTTATCACACTCATGATCATTATCATCATCATCAATGACCTGCTATATCAATGACTATTTTATACATCTCTTCGCTCCAAGATGAAGCCATTCCCATTTTAGAGAAACCTATCATACTTGTGATTAATGATAGTATCAGTAGTTGTTGTTGTTGCTCTGCAATAGAAGTAGCAGAACTTACTACTATCAATACTAAATTATGATAAATTCTTATCACTTAGATAGTGATACTAATATTTTATTATATAAGTTGGGGTGTAATCCATCCATCCACCCATCCTTGAATGATGATGATGACGATCATGATCATGATGATTTTGCGGTGTTAAAGAAGCAGAAAGGAAACAGAGAACTAGAAGAAGAAGAAGAAGAAGAAGAAGAAGAAGAGGGGAGAGACGACTCCTCCTCCTCCTCCTACTCCATCTTCCCACTAGTATCCTTCATTATCACAACTATGTTATAATTTTTTAACATCTTCTACATCGTTAATTATTCTTTTCCATGATATTATTTTTGTTCTTCCTATTGTTTTTCTTCTTTTCTTTAAAGCAGCAAAGTTAATAAGTAAGTATACCTCTCTACTGTCCCATCGATGGTATGCAAGTATCTTTTGAACATGACGGCTAGGATATCCTCAATCTTTCCACATAATCAACAAAATAACCAAAATTTTATACTTGAATAATGCTAGTGAATATATCATCATTTCTTGTTTTCCGCCTTCACAACGCAAGCTATTACGATCTTTCTACTTGAAATATTCATTAATACGATATTATCAAGAGTAGCAGCATCATCTCCTCAGAGACGAACTACATAAAGGAGCAGCTCATGTAGCAGATGTAGATGATAATGATGATGATGATGATGATGATGATGTTTCTATCCTCATCATCAAAAAATTGCAATCAAAACTTGAAGAGCAGCAGCAGTCAATGTACGTTGTTTAGTAGCATATTATTATCACTACTACTACAACAACAACAACAACAACAACAACAACAACTACGACGATGATGGCCATATGGTGGCTATCTACCCGAGTAGTGGTAGTAGAAATACTAGTAGTAGTAGTAGGAGGAGGAGGAGGAGGAGGAGGAAGACTTGTTTATATATATATATATATATATATATATATATATATGTAATATTTATAATTTATATTGATATGCTTCCTCCTTACATGGAATGGAGAAAGAACAACAACTACTCTCTCTCGTAATTATCTTTCACTACCACCATCCAATCATGTCATCAAACAATCAGTGGATAAATGCCACCATCCAATCATGTCATCAAACAATCAGTGGATAAATGCTAAGTCTTATGTATTAGTACCTAGGTATATATCATTCGTCGTTTTCTTATTATTATTATACTTATTATTGTTGTTGTTATCAAATATTATTATTATTATTATTATTATTATTATTATTACACAGAATTGTCGGATCCATAGTCTACGATATTCTACTGGACATCCTACATACACACACATTATATATATATATATATATATATATATATATATATATATATATAGTATACATATTGAAAGACGGATGATGATGATGATGATGATGATGATGATGATGCACTGAAGGAATTTATTGTATGATATCATTATTTATATTTATTCTTATCATTATTATTCTTGTTGTTGTTGCTGTTATTGTAATTGAGCTTGTTTCACACACACACACACACACACACACACACACATCCTCATCATCATCATCATCATCATCATCATCATCCGTCTTCTTTCTCCTTGTGCTCATTGGGATGGTGGCTACTACTTTCATATATCGAGGCCAGAATACTAGAGAGAAACAGCATCGGCTTTATTAGCTCTTTATTTTTAGTTCCAGAGAACTATGTGGTGGTAGTAGTAGTAGTAGTAGTAGTAGTTGTTGTAGTTGTAGATATATATATATATATATATATATATATTATATTATATTTTAGGAGATGTGTCTTCTGTACACACACACAGGTGAGGGAATGGGGTTACACACACAGGTGAGAGGGAATGGAGGGCTGCCACTCTTTACTACATAAACTGTATTGGATGTTCATGTGCTTACAAAATATGTTATCTAAATCACAAGGTTGACATCAATACTCTCTCTCCCCCCCCCTCTCTCTTTTTTCTGTTGTGTGAATGTATGTAAATGTGTGGTTGCTCGTCCTCCTCTCTCTCTCTCTCTCTCTCTCTCTCTCTCTCTCTGTATTCCACAGACATTTGAAGTAGTAGTAGTAGTAGTAGTAGTAGTAGTAGTGGCAACGTACCTGAGCGGAAAGTCTGGCAGCTGCTTCAATTAGATACTTGGAAGTGCCTATTATCGTTATTATTTTTTGTTATGATGATGATGAGAATGTAGTGAGTGAGTAGCAGCAAGTAGCAGTGGCATATATACATAGGTGATGGCAAACAAACAAACTAGCAGCAGAGGTCATATACGTATGCATTAGTAGGGTATTATTAGTATGGTTTTCATGCTGCTAGTAGTAGTAGTAGTAGTAGTAGTAGTAGTAGTAGTAGTATAAACTGCTGTTGTTGGATCAACGAGCAGCAGCAGGAGCACCCACCACCGCCATCCATTAATATTAGACTATTATTCATTCAATAATATTAGATTATTATTGATTTTATCATATTAGATTATTATTGATTCATGGAAAATGATGGTAATAATGGTGCTTCTTGTCCTCCTCACCTATGGTTTTGTGTTGATGTTTATCTTTACATAACTTCCCAATTGAGTACGCTGCAACTGTCTGTGAAAAGCACCAACCGAGAAAACGGTGAGGGAGGGGGGGGAGGGGGGGGAGATGCTTGATAACAAAAAAAAGAGGAAAGTGGCAAGATGTGGATCATATTGTAGTAGTAGTAGTAGTAGTAGTAGTAGTAGTAGAATAACAGCTTCCTTATCCGAATGAATATTGATTAGTGGTGTTAGTAAGTTTGTTGAAGACATTTCTTCTTATTCTTTCCTCCTTTGATATGATACTACTACTACTACTACTACTACTACTACTAGCTGTCATTGCCTTCTTCGTCGGTATGCTGGTCATTCTCATTCATACAAATAAATAGTTTGTATGTTATACATGATGATAATAACCAACCATTTCCAAAGGAGATTTGGACTTCATCATTGTTTCTGCAGGTTGATGAGTAAGGCCGCTAATCCTTACAGGTATTCGTCGAGCTCCTTCACTGCTGCTGCTGCTACTACTACTACTACTACTACTATTCCCTATTATAGTTGATGAGAACAATTAGAAAGAGAATATATAATAAAAAACGCAAAGCAGAAATAAATTTAAATATACTAGGTAGTAATAGTAGTAATAGTGCACTTGGAATAGTCTTCATAAATAATGATCTCTCACGACTAAAAACTACTACTTGGAATATTTTGTATAAACAATGGTCTCTCACTACTAAAAACTACTACTATACACAAAAAAACAAATAGAATCACTACATGTCATCACACCGATGGAATACTGCTGCTATATAAATACTAACGTAATAGCACTAACAAAAGGAAGAAATACCTTCTTCAGTTGTTGATGATAGTAATGAAGGGTAATCTACAACATAACCTTTTCATAGAGCAGCAGCCAACAAGACGCGACATAATTCAAAAACAGCAGCACCAACAGCAGCACCAACACAAATTACCATGAATTGATTGGATGTGTTTATACAATTATAAATATATAGCACTTGCCCTCCCTTCACAGTTTGTGTGTGAGTGTGTGTGTGTGTGTGTGTGGTGTGTGTGTGGTGAAAATGAAATAATAAAGATGCATGTAATTGTTCTTCTGATTGCTCCTTCCTTCCTTTTCTTCCTTTCAATATGTTATGAATTACACAATACTATTACTATAACTTGTTACCAAGATGAGCAATATGTTCAAGCAAGCTCTCATAAGCAAACTGCACATTCAATCTAAGAAGAAGGAGAAGAAAAAGAGAGAGGAGGAGGAAATGAAGAGAAAGAAAGTACTAAAGTACATAGAGAGAAGGAATAAAGCGCATGAAGAAGCTAATAACAGCGATAAATAAAGAAGAAAATGGATTGGCCTTCTATGCTGCTGCTGGCTGGTTCTATTCATTGTGGTGATGGTGAACGATGTTAGAGAAACAAAGGGGGACGGGGGGGGGGGGGGGGGCGTAGAAAGAGGAGAGTGTTGGCAGTGTAAGGGGGGATAAATAGGTATAATTCTGTGATGCGTTGTTGTTGTTGTTGTTGTTGTTGTTGTTGTTGTCATGTGTACTACGTGTTGGGATATGCTGAAAGATGGAATAATAAGTAGGCGGATGATCAATGAATGATGAAAAAATGAGGCAATAATAAAGGACAACGACGACGACGATGATGCTGAAAGGAATGTCAATCATCATCGTCATCATCATCATCATCATCATCTAGTTTCACTATTCATCATCATAAACAAACAGCAGCTCAATGCACCTACTACTGCTACCACTACTACTACTACTACTACTACTAATACTAATACTACTTGATAACAAAAGCATGCAGGCAAACACATTTTATTATTCTGATCTTAGACTTATTATTATTACTCGGAATCTAAGACTTATTTTATTATTATCAGTATTATTATTACCCGGGTCTAAGACTTTCATGAACGTTCCAGAGATTGTCGCAATTCAACACCAGCAAGGGCAATATAAAATTGAAACCTTATATGGCAAAATGAGGGTATGATGCTACTGGTTATAATATTATATATAATATTATGTATATATATATATATATATATATATATATATATATATGTCACCATGTAGCATCGTCTTCTTCTCAACGATGGTCTCCTGCCCCTCATTTCCCTTGGAAATAGCCTTTGACAACAAAAATTGAGTAAATATAATAAAAACCAACAGCACATAATCCCAAGAAGTAGTAGTAGCAGTGGTAGTAGTTCCATAATTCACCATCCACACGTCTCCGTATTACCACGCAAGTACACCATACGTACACCACACAACAAACACAGTAAAAAATGAAACTATTCTAGCATTACTTCTGCTATTCCTACTCCTACTACTACTCTACTGCTAAGTCAGGCACAACAAGGAAGGAGGTCAAATGAAGAAAAAGGTGATAATAATAATAATAATAATATACCATACAAAATGCAAAAATAAAACCACCGACCTCCATCCAAAAGACATATCCAACAACGCTATCATCCGGGTAAATTACAACTTGATGATACTTGCTTGGTGCTCTTACATTAATGCCACTATTTTTGATGGTAGTGTGTCGTTAGAATAATAGTTAAAATGAGGAGGAGAAGGAAGTGAAGAAGAGAAACTGTTCGCTCGATGCAGTCTTGCTCGTCTCTCTTTATACTACTACTGACTGTCTACTAGAAGAGAGAGCAATGAGATATTACGATTTTATGTCCTTAGAGTCGTCCTCCTTTACTTCTTCATCATTTTTCGCTTCCTTTGATTCAGCAGAATCGATGGTGATAGACCGGACATGAATACCCTTTAATTCCTAACATATACAATACAAACAGCATGATATTAGGCCAAGCACCAGCCATTGAATATGTCCTATCGTCGTCGTCATCATCATCATCATCATCATTATCATCATTATCACGACAAGGTCACGCCTGATGATGCATACCATCATCACCCAATCATCCACATTAAAATTACAATAATGTCGCGCACCATCATCATCATCATCATCATCATCATCGTCGTCGTTATTATCTGCATGCATTTAACTACTCCTCAACCAAATCCTACCACAATTCTTCTACTACTACCTCAAAATCTGTCTTCGTGGCTTTATTTTTAAATTTTTCCAACTATACATAATATCGTTATCTCATCAAACGTCGTTCGTCGTAGTATTTTGAACAATTGCTGTTTTCAATTAAAATACAACTCTAAATCACATAATAAGTAGGACCAACCAATTTCTCCACCTCCTCCTCCTCCTCCTTAACAGGAGTTATAATTTATTGGGATGGCATTGTCACCATCAAGTCTATTCACGTAATAATACACAGTAGTAGTAGTAGTAGTAGTAGTAGTTCGCCAACTTGCTATTATTGCTTCAAAAGGCAGCAACAACAACAACAATCTACTATCTTCCAGTACCAATGCATTGCCCTTTTCATTAGCATACTTCTTTGTCACAAAGATCCTGATGTGAGAGAACCGATGTTTGTTAGTTGAAAATACCTACTACCAGCTACTGGTGACAACAATATTCTGCATATTGGATCACGATGGCATTCACAACAACATTCTACCACCACGACAAACAACATGCTCATGGCTACTGCACCTCATGTTGTTTCAAAGAAAATAGTAACTAATGTTATTTGATTTCCGCACACTACTCACTGCTAATCTAGACAATCATTGACGACTACTACTACTACTACTACTACTACTACTACCACTACTACTTATATTACTATCTATTGTTTGCATCAGCATTACTTCATGTGCATCTTTGTTTCTGAAGATCCGAAAGCAGACCTATTGTTGTTGTTGTTGTTGTTGTTGTTTCCATGATGTGTACATCCATCTACATCTCGATGATGATGATGATGATGATGATCAATACCAGGGTCAAACAAAATTCTCACGGCATATCATCCATCCCGCTGCTGCAGCAACCCTTCGTCTCTCTCTATCTCTCAGTTGATCTCTGTCATATTCTCTCGTAGTGTGTAGTATGCTTGCGTCATATGAATAGAAATGAAATAAAATTCTTATCTAATTTCCTACTGGCAGGAGTATATTAGTAGAGTTGTAGTAGTAGTAGTAGTTGTTGTTGTTGTTGTTGTTGTTGTAGTAGCAGCAGCAACAGAAACAGCAGCGTACATACCACTCGAAAAGGATATCAAATTTGTATGTTCCCTGGGTAAAAAGATATTAGGGTTATGCATGCCAAGGTGTTTATATCTGTGTTCTTATTCAAAAAAAGTCGTTCAAATCAATGCTTTAAAACGTATCCTCTTCCTTTTTACAATTATTTATTCCAAAATACTACGTTGGAACGTATCCTATTCCTATATACAATTATTTATTCCATAATACTACGTTGGAAGTTCTCCTGGCTGAAATCCAGACTTTAGGCTCTTCAGTCTTAAGTGCAACTGCACAACATTTACAAGCGCATGACAATGAATGCCATCAGAAATAATAATCGGATTAAGGGCCGTAATTTTACACAAATCATTGTTTTGGTAACAACCAATGGGAGTTCGTCGAGTCAGCAAGGAGGCCACACGACGGAAACGGTGTGGAAGCTTGGCCGAGTGCTGTAGATATGTGCCTCGTAATAATAAAAAGTTGTTCAGAACAACACCTTACATTTCCAATGGTTGACGAATGTATTAAACACAAATTTCGATAAATAGTTTTTGTTTCTTTGTCCTTACCGATGTGTTTAAGGGTCTCAGCCTGATCAATTACATACTGAGTGTGAGTACTACTAACTACCTCTTATCTATAAACTAAACAACGTATTCTGGGTTCCTGGTTATTTGGACATAGCGAAATAAGGAGGAGGGAAGGTTTTTATATTGTTAGATCGTACAATGGTCATGTGATTCAGCATCGAGATCCCAGCTAAGATAATCCTGGATGATTCATTCGGGGAAAACGGGGTGGAAGGTGCATGTAAGTATGTCGAAGTTAACGCTTCTTCCGATTAGTTGTTTATTGACCCAATTGTCATGGACAGCTTTATCAACATCACAAGCACTTCCAGCAGGACACTCCACATCCTGGAATGGTAGTCGGTGTTAGCGTAGAAAAACATTATCATTTTTGGACACTTGTGCATGGGAAGATGCCTGCAACGCAACAATAATCTACAAAGCAAGTGGCACGTACGTATAATTGCTGCCAGAGAAGTCTCCCACAAAAGCTGGGCAAATTTCTTGTTATATCTGTTTTGTTCTTGTTCTGTTCCTGGTAGCGCCCCTTAAATCGTTGATTGATCCTCACAAAAAGCAATGGAGGAATTGTGGCGCGAAGGTGTTTCGAACAAGATGTCACATGAAGGAAGTAGTACTCCTGACAAACTACTAGATCTAGCAGGTTTTTATTAGAACTTTGTGCTCCCGAAATAATGACATCAGGCCAGGAAAATGCAGGCAAAAAAAGAAGAACTACACGTGTTCTCCTTCGAATGTATTTTGCCGGGAAGGCGTTCGCTTTCGAGGCTGCGAGAAATTAAAGTTGCCTGTCTGGCGGGCTTGCACAACTCGAAGGGCTTCTTGCCCTCCTCCTTCTTTGTGGTAGAGGAGAGAATCATTCCTCCTCATCATGCCCGCATCCAAGGTAACTTAGAGTGGTCTGATGATAGATACGACCTCTAATTGCAACATTGGCGTTCTCTAAACAACTTCCACAGATTCCGGACAAGTTCCTATGTTCCATTACTCAACAAATAATGAGCGATCCAGTCGTCACTGTGGATGGTCATGTGTACGAAAGGGAAGCCATTGAGGGATGGCTTGAGAATAAAAACACGTCCCCTAACACGAATCTACCACTTGAAACTAAGAAACTCATTCCAGTTCATGCCCTCAAGCACATGATTCGAGAATTCCTCGAGAAGCACCAGTCCCTTCACAGTCAAGGTGATTTTGAAATAATAATGTATTATCTAATTATGTTTATTCTCGTATTTATACAATTCTTATAAGTAGAAGTTCTTCTGATGATATTTATATGTAAGGTCGCGTTTACGTACCGAAAGCCCAGAAGAAAGAACTCCACAAAAAAATGTTTGATGCAATTTGCAGCGATTCTTCACAGAAAGTTTTGCGATTGCTTAAGGAGGTAAATTTGTGTCCCTTACGCAAAGAATACTTCACTTATTAAATTATTTCGGAAATCAGGGCATAGATGTAGAATCTTGTGAGGATGATGGCAAAACATCTTTGATCATTGCTGTAGAAAATAAACGTCCAGAAATCGTCAAATTGTTAATAAAGGTTGGTGAAGAATATTCTCTTAAAAATAATCACGTATCTAATGGATGCTACTCCATTTTATCTATCAGCATAAAGCTTGCGTTGGTGTGCGATCAAGCAAGAACTTTGCTCCGTTACATGTAGCTGTAAATAAAGATCTCCGGGAAATGGCTGAAATTCTGTTGGATTCAAATGCGTGCATAAATTCGCAGGTTGTTACATTCATTTGTTCTTCAACTATTCGTAAATACATTCATCTATTATCCGTAACTTCAACATCCACGATTACGTTTAGGGGGGCAGTTCTATGTTGACTCCTCTGTGCATGGCGGTGAAGAAAAACAACAAAGATATGGTATTGAAACTAACATTCGGACTTGAAAAGCTGCTGATTCTTGTATAAATTTCCTAATAGGTACAACTCTTGCTGAGGAGAAAGGCTTTCGTGAATGCTGACCAAGGAGATGGACAAACCCCATTGCATATTGGTTAAAATCAAATTCTTTTTCCAAATTACTGTCAAACTAATATCGATTTTATACAAGCGAGTGGAGAGGGCCTCTATGATATGGCAAAAATGCTCATCGATCATAAGGTCAGCTGCATTTCTTCTAGTAGGACTTGTTTTCCTTTCTGAATATCTTCGTTACCCAGGCGGATCTTGAGCATTTGACCAACAATGACGAGACACCTCTACACCTCGCAACGGTAAAGAATTTTCTACCTTGCGAAAAGGGACAGCCCATCCATCGTTTACAATTTCTCTTAGGCATTCAATAAACCAGAGGTAGCAAGACTGCTGTATCAGTCAAAAGCAGACATTTCTGCTACGAACCATATTGGGAACCCATTGCACTACGCGATCTCTGAAAAACATGTCGGACTTACAAAGTAAGTTATTCTGTTCTATTATCCATGGCAAAACCAACCATAGCATTTGATAAATGCTAGGATGATCCTGGAGTGGAAGGTAGATATTGAAGCACAAGATCGAGACGGAGATGCTCCTTTAGCACTTGCAGGTATGGACGGATATACTATGTCACGGTTTGATACTAAATCCCTTTATTACCAATTAGCGATGAAAGGCTTCAACATAGCCGTAGAATTGCTTCTAAAAGCGGGTATGTGGATTTTTAAGTGACATTACCAAAAAATCATCAGAATATTGTATGTATTTCATCTAAATTTAAATGCATTAGGTGCGAACATCGAGGCTAAAAGCAAAGAAGACCGCACCGCTCTTCATCACGCCTCTTCTCAAGGACATGCTCATCTGGTGAGAACTTCAAGGTAATAACATCTCAGTAAAAATACTAAAAGAAATTCTGTAGGTGGATTTGCTGTTGGATCATGGGGCTCCCATAAACTCCCAGACCGTATATGGACAAACCCCATTAAATAGAGCTTCGGTCAAGGTTAGTGAACGGAAATTAAAAGGAAAAAACCGTATCTACTTCCTGTTATAATTTCTGTCATGTCAGGGCCGACTCGAAGTGACGAAACTTCTCATTGAACGCAAGGTGCTTCGTACATATACATTCGAAATAATACAATGATGGGTCTTATTAATTTCGGGAACAAATGCCCAGGCTGACTTCGAATTGCCTGATCGATGGGGAGCCACGCCATTGTTCCGTGCAGTAAGCATCCCTTCTACTTTTCTGTTCTTCATCTGAGTTCACGAGAATATTATTGCAGGCCCGGAACAATAGAAAAGATATCGTAAAATTTCTTATTAAAGCCGGAGCTGATATGGATAAGGGTAATAAATTGGATTATATGAGCTTTCCATCAGTGATTTTGTTTTAAAATAGGAATCAGCGAGGGTCACAATGGGGATGATAAGGACAATACTCCTCTTCACACGGCAGCATGGCGAGGACACTTGGATGTTGTTGAAGTGTTACTCAATAATTGGGCCGATTACACGCTTGTGAACGAGCGAGATTTAACAGCGGCTGAGGTCACTTTTACACATTTTCCATATCATATTTGGAGAGCTCACTTTACGAATGATGTTGTAGACCGTACCAGATGAAAGAGCTGAGATTGCCGAACATATTATGTCTTTTCAAGAGAAACAACAGAGGTTTTGTAAAGAGATAGTCAATATGAGACAAAATTCAGTATACTTTGACATGCAAAGGTCATGCCCAGTGCTTGTCAGACGAATGCAGGAGCGAATTTCTGAGCACAAGGTGATTAAAAGCACTTTATTTTATCTTCGACGATTAAACGATTTTTTTTCCTTTTTCAGATCGAGATTTCTTCCCTTAAAAGCCAAATGAAGACTCTTGAATGCAAAATAGAGGTGATAAGATTTTTTATGATGAAGAGCTACGCTTACTTAGATTTTTGCATAAAGGATCTGACAAATAGGCTTGGACAAAAGAGGGTGGCTGTAGAAGAGAGCAATAATTCAAACGAAAAGGTCCATACTATGACATGATCTTAGAACGTGAAGAGGTTTTTACTCACATCCAATTTAGGGCCCTGAAACTCGAACAAGAAAGCGTAGGAAGGTAATCAATTTTTTGAATTTTCCACATGTTTTTAAAAAGAACAATTTCAGGTTGCTAAGTCCTCACGGATTATGAAATAGATTCTTCAGTTATTTTCACCGTGAATCAATTTGCATTACGACTGACGTCTCGACACTCGGTTTATGAGAGGCTCTTAAATTTGTGCAGAACGCAAAACCAATGAAATTGCTAATGGTGTTTGCTAAAAGCATTTGATGAGCTGCAAGCTTTCAAGTGATCATGTGAAACCATGCAACATGCACTCTTTGATTGCAAACGAGGTGTAGCTAGAGGTGTCAATGGCATGCAACATCATGCTGTTTGCCACCGCCAGTCTCTTTGTGTGCTTGCGTCACGGCGATCGCTGACCTGACCGATGGGCAGAGCATTTCCTGATGACACGTGCACATGTTTGTCTGCTATAATCCACTTGGAAACCTCGGGTCTGCTTTGCCCTCTGCAGCTCACACGTGGACAACACGGAGAGCAACGTGTGAAACTCATTGATTGCTAGCAGCTTGCCTGGATCGATCAAATTGATCTTGTCCACCAATTGCCAAATTCAAATCATGTTTTTTCACGCGAAACATGAGAATTGAATTGCATCACAACTTGGTCAAACGCGCACACTTTCTGGGGTTTGGGTCAGGGGCATCAGGCAAGCCACCAATGAAGTGTTGTTCCAATTTGCTGTTGTTGTTCTTTTTCTTGTTGTTTTTCCCACTTCTTTTCATCCTTGTTCTCTCTTCAGGGTCAGGGTCAGTCCTTGTTCTCTCTTTGGGGTCAGGGTTGTGGTCATGGTCGTGGTCACGGTTGTTTTTGTGGTTAGGGTCACGGCAATGGTCAGGGTCAGGGTTGTGGTCACGGCAATGGTGAGGGTTCTGACCTGGACCAGAGTCGAAATGACAGTTGAAACGAGGGTCAAAGTGAGGAAAACTGGTGGCAAAAATCGACCAGGTTTTTTCTCAGGGAAAAAATGAGGGTTGGGGTCACAACTGTGTCAAGTGTGCAACGAATGGCATGAATTTTTGATTGAGAGTCATTGAGCACACGTTTGCGCGTTCATGTGCGCCCAGGTGTGTGCTTTTTGCGTGCGTGTGCTGAAACTTCGCACGTCCATGAAGCCAGTGTGCACACACCCTCACGAGCTTGCAAAACTTGTGGCACGCAAATGCAAATGCGCTGGCGTGTCCAAAAGTGGCAAGAATTTTTCAATTTTCGCCCGCTGGCAGGCGTTGTGAAAAAATGAGGTTTTCAGGCTGAAGAAATTCGAAAAAAAAATCAAACTTGAACCTCAAAAAGGCTCCAGTGTGCTTGCAATGTCCAATTGCAACGATTGAGCGCGCCAGGCCTCACGCGCAAAGCACAGTTTGTTCGAAAACCACTCGTTGCCGGGATTGATGCAGTCATGGTCAGGAGTGATGTTCACGGGTCAGGAGTGATGTTCAGGGGTCAAGGTCAGGTTCAGGGGTCAAGGTTGGGTTCAGTGATTGGGGTCAGGTTCAGCAATTGGGGTCAGGGTTAAGTTTAGGGTTGGGGTCAGGGTTAGGGTTAAGTTTAGGGTTGGGGTCAGGGTTAGGGTTAGGGTCAGGGTCAGGGTTAGGGTTAGGGTTAGGGTTAGGGTTAGGGTTAGGGTTAGGGTTAGGGTTAGGGTTAGGGTTAGGGTTAGGGTTAGGGTTAGGGTTAGGGTTAGGGTTAGGGTTAGGGTTAGGGTTAGGGTTAGGGTTAGGGTTAGGGTTAGGGTTAGGGTTAGGGTTAGGGTTAGGGTTAGGGTTAGGGTTAGGGTTAGGGTTAGGGTTAGGGTTAGGGTTAGGGTTAGGGTTAGGGTTAGGGTTAGGGTTAGGGTTAGGGTTAGGGTTAGGGTTAGGGTTAGGGTTAGGGTTAGGGTTAGGGTTAGGGTTAGGGTTAGGGTTAGGGTTAGGGTTAGGGTTAGGGTTAGGGTTAGGGTTAGGGTTAGGGTTAGGGCTAGGGTTAGGGTCAGGGTTAGG
>ADNK01000580.1:42500-59483 GCA_000320545.1 Bigelowiella natans CCMP2755 | reverse complement strand
CGGGGTTCTTCTTCCGTAGCTCGGTAGGTGTAGGTAGCTTGTTGTCCGCTAGGTCCATAAACTCTAACGCATTAACGCTTGACTCAGAGGTCCACTCGTCAAGCCGTATCATGTTCTGGCTGATGGTCCTGCCTGACTTCTTTGGCAACTTAGCAAAGTATATCTTGTGATTGTAGAATGATATGATCCCCCCTAATTTTTCTAGGGCATCCTGTCCGAGGAGTAGTTCCATGGATAAAGTCATGGCTACTCGGGTCTTGATTTGGGTCTCCGCGTCGCTGCCAGGTATCTGTAGCTTTAGCATTAGCTCACCGACGGTCTTCATGGAAGAGCTTCCGTCTGCTTGAGCATATTTACGTTCTTTCTTAGTCACTTGATCCAATAGTCCTAACCTTCTTACTGTGCTTAGGCTTATGAAGGACTTCGGCATGCTGCCACTATCCCAAAGGGCAGGTAGTTTCTTGTAGTCTCCGTAGCTGTCTTTAACTTTAACCTTGGTCATAGCAACTTTGATAGTCCTGTTAGCGTCTTCGTCATTAATGTTGCATCATTGCTCTGTATTTTCTAATAGCCTGGGGTAGGGAGTTAGCATCCTGTTCATTTACAAAAGCCTTCATTATCGCCTCAACGTCTCGTAGCCCACTAACTGTAGTGTGTATTTTCTCTAGCTGCCTGATCCGGGTCCTGCCTGTCTCGTAAAGGTCCATGGCTTGCTTTATTATAGCTAGCCATTTGAGCTTGTCGTTTTCGGTGGGGTTAGGGGTAAAGTCGCAGAGTATACTCCTAGCGTTCTTCCACCACCTCCTTGCCTCACCTCTTTTCCCGTTGTATTTCGTTATCATAACCGGTGCTGTTTTAACAGACATGAACTGGGTGTTCCGCTGTACCGGCTGCTGCTGCTTGACGGTGCTCTGGGTCGTCCCCCGCGAGGCGCCCAGACCCCCGTCGTTCCTAAACAAAGCTGCCCACTCTGGAGGTAAGTCTGCTTCGTAATCGATGATGTCCTGCATGATAGCTGCCCAAACATCATGTGTCTGATACTTGTATTCTATCGATACTTTCAGTTTGGCGTAGTTGCTCGCCCTGGGTCGCAAGGCTCGTAATGCCATTACGACCTTCTTGCTTTCGGCGGCCACGTCCTCGTCGTCCGCCTCGTAGAAGTTCTCCAGTGCCTCTGCTGCTGCATCTGCTTTCTTAATCCCGGGTGCTGGTCCCGGCGGTGCCTGTGGAGGTGTTCCTCCTCCTTCCTTAGCGTCCGTATCGCCCTTCCTTTCCTGTTTCTGCTCGTGCCCTTGCACGGCCTGCGAGCCAAAGTCCTGCTGTTCTTCTAGCTGCTGTGACATTGTTAGTCAAATCGTTTCCCGTGTGTGGAAGCCAAAGGTTGTTGCGCGTAAGGTGTTCACAGGCCGAGGCGCTACGTGCACAAGTAGGCAGGGGGGGGGAAAGGCACGTTTGCTTCCTTTTGAAGAGTTGTGTTTATTTTTATTAAAGATTATATTTTTATTAAATCGTGCACTGCGTAATCATTCGCGAAGCTTTCGCGAATGCCGCCGCACGTGGGGCAGCACACTTCCGGTGTGCTGCCATGAGTCCCGCCGGAACCCACGTGCCTATGCTGTATTAATATCTACGTTATCTATATTCTATATCCGCGACAACCCCTTTGTTGTCGCACGTGACTTGTGCCCGCGTAGTGGTACGCGCTACAGCGTGCTGGTCGTTCACGTGGAGTTCTTGTTTGTTTTTTCTTTGGGAGCGGGTGACGCGGTCAGCATGACGCACGATCCTTTCAATTGTTTCCATGAAACCGGCTTCGTTTCGCTCGTTCATCGACCATTGCTAGATTGGAAGTGTCGAGTGAGCAAACCCAGAACCTTTCACTCACTCACGATCGACGGCCGACGAACAAGTTCAAGCGCTCTGGACGTCACAGTGACCACTTTTTCGGCGGCTTGCTGTCCAGCTGTGTTCCAGTGTTGCCAGTGGCTGCAAGTGTGCACCTTGTTGCAACGTCCATGACACCATCCACTCACTCACTCCAGAACTCACCCAATTGACAACCGACACGGGAATCACTTCACTCGTTCGTTCTGCAGTTCAGCCATTCACTCAACGCACAGCAGTGCTTGGAGTGGGTGCACCTGCGTTTGTTTTGGTGCAAGTGCGGCTTGAGATTCGACGCGAAGTGCAAAGTTTGGTTTTGCAAGTGCCAAAAAACAACTCTCCGCCGCGCGTCCACACTGCACACTGTGATGCTGTTGCAGTGAATGACTTGCACGCTGGCACGTGCGATCGATTTGTCCACTGTTTGTTGTGTGCATCAGTGCAGCGCGCTGCACGCACACATCGCAAGCTGGCAAGCACGCCCAGACGCACTGTTTTGCCCCGTCTTGTCCAGCAGCACGCGCACTGCCTGACGTGGAATGATCGATGCGATGACAGACGTGCACACACCTCTCTGGACCTTGGCTGTGGATGTCTGTCAGTTGATGTGCATGGCAATGGCCTGCCGCCTTGTGCACGCCTGTCCAGTGAGGACGTCTGACACGTGGCCTGGGCCCGCCGCAATTCGCCGGCACAGTTGGCCCCCCTGCGAGTGCGCAGCGGTGTACGCACGCACAACCCGTCTAGCCGTGCTGCAGCTGCTGAGCCATGGAACTCCATCGATGCTGACAGATGCAGCTTGCATTTCGTTTTCACAAAGTTCGTGCGAACGAACGCCATGTCCGATGGCGAGCTTGCATGGACTTTGCAGCAGCTTCACCAAATGCTGTGCATCAATTGCAAAGCAAAGTGGTTGATGGGGCAAGTGAGCACCAGTCTAGCGGTGGCAACTTGCCCATTCGTGTCTGTGTGAGAAAGTTCGAAGTGCATGCATGACCATGGACACTGTTTGCACACGTCGATCCCACATATGCACATGCATTTGGTTTGTCCATTGTCTTCTGTCGCATGTCCACGCGCTTGTAGCGATGTCCTAGGCTGGTGTACAATGTGCAATGCAGATTCTATTGTGAGGCAACAAAGGGGCACATTGCAATCCCTACATCACAAAAAAGTGTGTGCACTGCTACACTTTTGCGTGTAGCACAACACATGCTGTGTCCATTGCATTGTTGCTATATATTGCAATCGTGCGCAGCCATCATCAATCCGTCTTCGTGTCACCCACAGTGCGCATGGTCTAGCTGATCAGTGCGCGCACAATATAGACAGGACATAGTACGCGCGATGATGGCACTGCTAGCCACTCAAAGCTCTTTCAGAGGCTCATCCTTGGCTATGCAGCCTAGCTTCGATAGAAGACATCTCAAAAGTAGTGATGAAACGATTGAAGCATTGTTAATTATGTACCTAAGGTCGCTCCTAGTAATAGTAATCTTGCACCCCTCATAAGACAACTTAAAGATCATGTGTATTGTCCTACCGCGACATTGTACGATAATACATCGTGGTGTCTTATTTGGTACTGACGGCAAAATGGCATAGACTCTGTCATCATTCCGATGTGGTTGGCTTCAGATGTAGTGGGAAACACCGTCGTTGAATCTTTCCCCAAACGATGGTGAAAAATGCACCCTGACAACAATTGGTGAGGAGACGGACTTTTAAACCCCTTGTAACCAAACCAACAAGTCCATCTGATCCTACTATCTCTGAAAGTGCTTGAACATAACCAACACTGTTCCGGGTGGTTTGGCGATGTGTCTTAAGAACTTCCAGAAAGTTGGTGGACACATCGGATGTCAATGTGGAAAGAACGCCTATGGAGCCATCTCTCAGTGTTTGCATTTTTAGAGTGTCGTGATTAGACCAGCTACGATTCAAAGAATTGTACACTGCAAACCAAGAGAAATTCCCTACGAGTGCTGAAACATAGAGAGCCGAACTTCCGTGCCAGAGAATTGTTAGGCCGTGCTTTTTAATCTTATTGGCCACGTCTTTTTGACCCACAGAGCCCCCAACCTGCAAAGTCGTCTGCATCATGTCCAGAGGTGTGAAAGTAACTTTCCACAATGCAGCACACGAGGCAGACGTGAGGGTTTTAATCCATAAAGGAATATCACTATTGATAGACTCTAGGAATGTGAGTGAAGCCTGATTTGAAGCCGTGCTTCCACCACGAATCAATGGGGCATACATTATGGCAAAACCATATCCACGATAAAATCGCAGAAAACCTAAGAACCATTAATATGTGCAAAATGATGGTGATGGTGATGATGATAATATTACCTCTATCTTATCCTCAATTAATGTCGTCATTCACAGCTAAATTTGATCATCATGCATGAGTCATCATTCATTATTAGTTATATTAGTGAGAAGATCTACAACCTCCATCATGGTAGAGAGCTTTAATCGTATCTAGAACCCCTGACCCATGGCGAAATTGGTAGCGCATAATGGTGTGCAGCCACATGAACGTGGTAATCTGTGCACACATTGCAGCCCCGCCACTAACCCCTGCACGGAAACCTTCGCTCAAAGCCTCTGGAAGCTGTTTTAGGATGATGCCACGGTTGTTTGGTTCTCTTATTGGAGACAATAGAAAAGCTTTCGTGGATGAGGGGGGGGGGGAGGGGGAGGGGGGGGCAGAAGTAGCTGAACTATCTTGGACACCATATCGACTATAGTAAGCATCATCGCCATTAGTGTCACGACGCCTATTAATTTCTGTTGATGCTGCTGCCAATGATAATGATGACGATGATGACTGCCCGACTTGTAAACTGCTATGTCTTGGAACAGTCGTCGTCATCACGTGGTTAATTTCAGCTGAAGACCTCGAGAAATATAGCGAAGAATGCCCCACTATATTGTTGGCGAAAGAAGAGGAATGTATAGAAGCATCGCTACTGCCACCTGCATCAGCTTGCGGTTTATCATTTGATCGCGACGATGGTGGAACAATATTTTGATTCATATGTGTACAGAACCTCCTCACAAGAAGAAGATATTGAATCACTCAACTCTCAGTCATTTAACCACAAGAAGATTTTTGTGCTGGCTCAGGACATTTTGCTTATTGCGTGAAGAAAATTTTGTTCACGTTCTGCTTGTTCAATTGCCTGAGTCTTTTGGCACCCCTAAGTTGGAAGGCTAAAACTGGGTCTACCAATGAAAAACAGGCTGAGAGGAGCCACCAGCTGAGTTGCTGTTCTTGAGCGATAATGTCACTAGTACAAAATGAGGATTGATGTATCTCCCTACTCGCTCTTTTCCAGCAGCAGCAGCAGCGGTCTGTGCGTGTGTGAGTGTGTGTGTTTGTGTGTGTGTGTGTGTGTGTGTGTGTGTGTGTGTCCTGTCGTATTGTTGTTGTTATCAGATTTTGTCAGGAACTACTACTACTACTACTACTACTACTACTACTACTATTTCCTACTACTACTACTACTACACTACTACTACTAGACCTACTACTAGACCTACAGTAATTATTACATAGTTTCCTAGGGATGTAACACTTGTTGTTGTTGTAGTTGTAGTTGTTGTTGTTGTTGTTGTTGTTGTTGTTGTTGTTGTTGTTGTTGTTGTTGTTGTTGTTGTTGTTGTTGTTGTTGTTGTTGTTGTTGTTGTTGTTGTTGTTGTTGTTATCAAGATCTACCCAGGGACTAGGATAAAATATAACTCATTATTATTCCTAATTAGACGTATGTGGTTGTTATTATTGTTTCCTAGATCTGGGAAGTAGTATGTAGTTCGTAACAAAATAAGTAGTGTTCTATCACTTATCCAACTACTATTAGTCGATGTATTTGGTATTTATTATTGCCTATATCTGTGTATTATGGCTGTGTAACTTTTTGTTTAATTGTTCCTTTTCCTTCCAACTTATCATCACTGCTCCTTCGTGCTTGAGGTCCCTCCCCTCTGTAGGAATAGCAGTAGGTTGTAGTAAGTAGTAACAACGCTTCACCCCCCTCTCGTTTTGCCCAGATCAGAGCAATTATTCTGTTGAGGTAGTTTTACAGAGCCCATTTATTACAACACAGAATGGTTCATTTTATATTTATGAATAGAATCAAATGTCAATTCATGATTAATGAGTCATTTGTTAATTGGCGCACATCTCATCGCTATTCCCACTGATCAACATCTGTTTGCCGATCTCTGTTCTACTCGCGACCGAGGAAAACACGGAAATAATTAAAAAGAAAATTAAGAATTTCTACGTGTTGCTTGTTGGTGTATGTCTTGTGTTTGAAAACTTTAACAAGTGAAAACAGACGATAATTAAGAAGAAGAAGACTACAAAGCAAGGAAAAACGGGGAAAGCTGCTATATATTTGGCCATTGCGGTATTCGATTGGTGGGGATGGCGGAATCTCCATCTTCACAACAACACGTCGTCCCGTCAATGGGAGGAGGTGGGAGAGAAGTAAATGCAGGAATATTGGAGAACAGATCTCCGCCGACCGGAAGGTGGTTTTCGTATTACGTTGCAGTTATCAAAATAAGCACGCACAAGATATTATAGGCCTGCTCAATTTTATTTGTGAGTAGAAGTGCTAAATGTTTGTAGGATGGAACTACTTGACTGGATAAACAACTTCCTTAAGGTAGCGGTCTAATCGCTAGTGAGGGAGGAGGATGAGGTGGAATCCTAATAAACGACGACAAAATTGGTTGGATAAAAAGGAGATCGTAACCGTTAATTTGATTAATACGCGTGCATTATTCATTGCCTCAGTTCTTATAAAAAATATCCCGCTTGCTGATTCTGTCCTTAATTCGTACTTCCTCCGCACCTCTCCAAAATCATTACCAGTCAGATTATCTGAAGATAGAGCATCTTAGTGATGGAATTGCTTACTGTCGCATTTTCGCCAAGGTGAATTCACTTACTTGCACCGCACCAGTAATTAGTAAGTCATTTTGTAGAAGTAGTAGTAGTACTAGTAGTAATGGTGGTGGTAGGAGTTTAAAGCAACAATTAAGTATTATTTTATAATGATAATCGCAGATATTGCTTGAGTTATCATTTGTCCAGTTACAACTTATTCACGTTCATCTATTAATTACGAGTTCCAATATATGCTTTCTTATTCATTGTTGCATCCTAATTCAGCTTTTTCCTGGAAGTGTTACAACGAGGAAATTAAATTTGAAGGCAAAGTACAGTTCACATAATGTAAGTAAGATTGAGTTAGTGGAAGTGGTAGTGGTAGTAGTAGTAGTAGTAGTTGTTGTTGTTGTTGTACTCTCGAGTTTGCATGACGATCTATGTCTTTGGCGTGTACGGAATTCAAGCAATATTGTTTTGTTAAACGTGATTAATAGTACTATTATTATTACTATTATTATTATCAATATTATAGTTATTTCCTTCATCATCAACTTCAAAACTTGGCAATCCTTGATGAAGCATTTACAACTATTATATTATTATTTTCATCATCAGCTTCAAAACTTAGCAATCCTTGATGAAGCATTTCACCGACTCCATATTCCTCGTCAAGTTCCAAGTAAGAAAAGAAATGAAATGATGTATTTCATAAGCAACGATGAGCGATGTACACTGATATGGTGCTAGAGGAGCTACATGATGTGTGTTTAGTGAGTTTGTCTATCTGTTTTCTTTCCCTTATACAATAGCCAAACTATCGTACCCTTTCAGTCAGTCAGTCTAAAGAGTTTAAGTATATTGTTACAATGGAAGGAATCATTTGATTGCACTTGTTAGTGAAGAAACTTGCCAATGGAAAATTTCAGGATAACTACGAATTCTCGTTGTGGTATTATCTATCTATCCACTACAATAGGAAAAATAATACATTATACATTGTGGTGATGATAAGGGGCAATATTGGAAATATTGATAGTATATATCAAACAAAAGTTTTGCTCTTCTACAGAACGTTTATATATGGTTTTAATATTGCTTATTATTATATCACTCCGAATGTACTCATAGGTATTCGTAGCATATGTAGCAGTAGTATTATTCTGTTGGTGTTGTTGTTCATTGTTTCAATCATAGGTTGGTGATAATGCTACTACTTATTGACAATTAACTTACTTCTTCTCCTCCTCTTTTCATTCATATTTTCAAGGATTGTTCGTTATATCTATAAGGACAAGAAGCTCCTGAGTAAGGCACAAGCTATCATATATTCACAAAGTACTAGTGGTAGTACTCGTAGTAGTAACGAGGTCGCTATGTCGGCTACGACAACAACAACAACAACATGGAGAGGAAGAAATATAAGAGGCGAAGGAATCGAAACTTCATCTTCAAATTATTATCATCATTCGCTACTTCTTCCTCCGAGCGGAACTCCCGGTCACTCGCCCTACTTTACTCGATGCAAAGCAGGGGGGAAGAAGAAGGAGGAGGAGGAGGAGGAGGGTGATGACGACGAATACAACAGGGTAAGAAGAAGAAGAAAAAGAATTGCTGCTGTATTTCCAGATTTAGGAGCAGATCAAGGAGGAGGGAATGGACGAACAGTATCCTCGAAAGAGGGAGAAGAAAAAGAAAAAGAAGAGGAAGGGGGGGGGGGGGATGATGAGGGGGGGAAGAAGGAGGAGGAAGAGCAGGAAGCGAAACGAGAGCATCCTCGTTATCAAAATGACGACAGACGCTTCTTCGTTGATGAGTATGATGATCGAAGCTGTGATGAATTGAGAGTGCGAGAGCAGCACTTGGATAATGATAGTAGAACACCAACAAAATTACAAGGATCAGGATCATATGGAGGAGGAGTAAGGGAAAAAGGTGCTTCTACGAATCAGAAGATGAGGACGGACAGCAGGTACACCAAAGGCAGCAGTGGTACTACTACTACTGGCAGCAGCAGCAGCAGAAGTATGGATGTTAACAGTAGTAGCAACATTAAACCAGGGGCAGAACCAGTAGCAAAGGAGGGGTTGGAGAATGCATCGCAAGCCCCATATTACTGTGTGCCGCCACACTCTCCAAGCTCACTTAGCAGCAACGAGTATGATGATCATGATGATGATCATGATGATCATGATGATGTCATGACACTCATATTCTGGTGGCTCTTGAATCTATTCTCTCGTCATATAATTTTTTATATTGCCTTTTCATCTGATGTTCATGATTCGTATCATCATGCACACACCAGAGGATTGATAGATTTATCTGTTGTTGTTTATTCTTTATTTCTCGCTATGATCATCATCATCATCATCATCATCAAGATACCAGTATGAGAGCAGCCGAAATGCAGTATTGGAATCTCAACGACATGAGTTAGCAACAATGATGAATCTGGCGGAGATAGATTTACAAAGAAGAATATCAGATCAAGGAAGAACCATTGCTCGTATTCAAGTCTTGAAGGCCCAACGTGATGGTCTTTTTTCCCGTCTAAGAAGGATAGAAGACATTATGCCGATGATGATGATGACTACCTCTTCTTCTTCTTCTTCTTCTTCTTCTTCTTCTTCAGGGAATTTAACCCTAGAGGTAGTAGTGGTAGTAGTAGAAATAGTTGTATATGCAGCTTAGTACTATTGTCATCCATCACCGCATACACCACATACATCACCATATGCTATATATTAGTAATTTCGCAAAGAACATACGCACATTGTTATCTATCTATCTATAACTATGTTCTTTCTTAATTGATTATTATTATTCTTCATCATACCAAACATACAGCAGCAGCAGCAGCAGAGCCCAGTAGTAGTATTAGGTGATGGTCATATTATAGAGAAGAAGAAGGTAAAAAGGGTCACCCGCCGCCTCAATCAGATTCTGCTCGATGTACCACGTAGTTTAGAAACATTCTACGACAACAACAACGACAACAACAACGACAACAACAACAACAGCCCTGGCCCTCCCTCTCCTTCCTGGACAAATAAAGAAGAAGAAAATGTTGGAACAGCAGCATCAAGGATAGCACCAATGCAGCCTCCTTCTCTTCCTCTCTCTCCCCCTCCTCCATCTTCAAAATCATTATCATCGCAATCACCACCGCCATCAACAGAAATAACAAGAGGAGGAAGAAGAGGGGGGGTTGTAAGAGTGAGAGCAGTAGTATCTTGTTCGAAATTGGTAATAATAATAATAATAATAATAATAATAATAGCACCTGTCTACGCCTATAGCAGCTATGCGTATGCCTATGCCTATCTACCTTTCTTACTATCAATTTGGAATAATTTATATCCATCCATCGCATATTTATCATCATCTTCATCATTATCATAAAAGGAGGAGGAGAATAGAGAGGGAGGGGGGAAACAGAAACTCAGTCTTTCTGAAGTACCAACACCGAGGTAGGAAAAATGAATACAGAGTCAAAGAACGAAAGAACAAACAACACTGCTACTATTTAATTACGACTATTAACATTTTCTAGTGGATTCCCTCTGCTTCTTCTTCCTGCTATTTAATTACGACTATTTACATTTTCCAGTAGATTCCCTCTGCTACTATTTAATTACGACCATTAAAACTTTCTTGTAGATTCCCTCTGCCTCCTCCTCCTCCTCCTCTTTCTTCTTCTTGCAACTTTTACCTTGCTAGCAAGCTAGTTATGATAGGATGCAGTACACATGATGCATACTATATTACTTGAAAAAAACACATAATAGAGATATGAATAACTTCTCACAAACGAATTCGTAGTAGTAGTAGTAGTTGTTGTTGTTGTTGTAGTACCCCATTGATTCATGAAAAAATCCTGCACCTTTTTCTTGTTTGAATACGAGGAGGAAGAGGAATAGTGTCTTTAGAGATAGAACTAATCATATGTAACAATGGACGAGGTTGTAATCTCATGCTAGATTCTCTCCTTTTACTACTCCAATACCTCGATTGTTGTCGTCGGTGTAATTAGGTTTTCTAGAAGGAACAGAGGAGGAGGAGGAGGAGGAGGAGGAGGAGGAGGAGGGACAGGATGTTCCACGTCTGGAATTACCCAGATCCCGCCTTGTTTTTCTTCTTTTTCTTCTTCTTCCAGAGAGTGGGAGGTAAAAGATGGAGGTGGAGAAAGGAAAGAGAAAGAGGAAACGAAGAAGAGAAACGTCGGAGATGGAGAAGGGGGAGTTGGCGATGATGGTACTGTCACTAAAGACGTTGAAGGTCTGCTTGCGCTTGCACCTCCTCGCTGTAGGACTACAACTACTACTACTTCTACTACTCTTTCTTCTTTTTCTTCTTCTTTGCCGCAGCAGCGGCAGCATACTCTAAGGACAAAAGCGTCGCACTCCAGGAGGGACACCATTATTCTCTATGACAAGAAGAATAAGAAGAAGAAGAAGAAGAGAAACAATCTCATGGATGATGATCATCATGATGTGCATCTTCGCAGCAGCAACAGCATTGGAAAAATTAACATTACTAACGAGGAGGGGCAGCAGCAGCAGCAGGAGGAGGAGGGGGAAAGGGAGGAGGAGGAGGAGGAGGAGGAGGAGGAGGAGGAGGAGGAGGAGGAAAATGTTGAGCAGCGGACACAGCGACAACTCAACGTGATACATCATAAACTATGCAAAAAAACATGGATCAGCTTTGGCTAAGGCAGCTGCTTGTTAGTATGTGTGATGATGATGACAATGGTGGGTGGTATACGACGAGTTTGTGTCATTGATAGTTATAATAATAACAATAATAATAAGAATAATAATAATAATAATAATAGAAATACGATGACGAAGATGACAATAAAGCCGTAGAATAATTCTTTCTTTATTTCTTTCTTTTAGGTTTTTGATTCCGATGACAACTTCCACGTCAACACAATTATCAGTCCAACCCATAGCGATGGTAGTACTAAAGGAGGAGGGGGGGAGGATACTAGAAAACTAGACAACAACAAGACAATCGAAGACAGAAGCAGCAGCAGCAGCAGCAGTAATCCAAATTGTGAGGACAACGAGAAGTATCAAGAAGAAGACACCATTGACAATAAAGTCATTATTACCAAGATGGATGATGATGATGATGTTATTATTACTAAAGCTGTTGAAGCATCAGCAGGGCCCTCTTCTGCTCCTCCTCCTCCTACTACTACTACTAGTAGTAGTATTAACAAGGAGGTAGCTTTCTTTGATAAGAAAGAAAAACAAAAGGATGGAGAAGGAGAACATAAACATGATGGAGAAGAAGACGACCAAAAAAAAAGAGAAACTATTGAAGATGGCGGAAGAAAGAAGGGAAGCATAATAATACCAACACCGGCAGCACCTACTCTGTCAACAATGGGAAAAGAAGAAGAAGAAGAAGAATGTGGGCAGGAGCAAGAGGAGGAGATTCCATCCCCCAGTACTCTTGAGAGCCTTAAAAGGACAATCATGACTGCTCAAGCAAAATCACGAAGAATCTTGTCACCCTCTTGCGATAAACTTGGTCTCAATAACAACAACAACAGCAACTATGCTACTATGATAAGGCGGATAATGACAGTAAGAAGAACAGGCAATGATGATGGGGATCTTGTCGACAATGAGGAAAAGGAAAAGCAGCAAGTGATTGAATGGAGTGGGAAGGTTGAGATTCTGGCTGGAGGAGCGGATGTCCTCTATCAAAACCATCAGGACGACGATGATGATGATGATGATGATGATGATGAAAATAATGGTGAGGACGAGGATGAGGACGGAGACAAAGAGCAGGGCAGTAAATCTTCTTTGTATAGAGATCACAACAACACTACGGCATTTCTTGTACTTTCGTCAACATGCCTAGTGTGCTTGAGGAGGAGGAGGAGGAGGAGGATGAGGAGGAGGAAGGAGAAGGAGAGGGTGATGATGATGACGACGATAAAAAAGATGGTGGTGGTGGAAGAACACAAGGACAACCAGGAAGCTACAGTAGTGCTACCAGCAGAGAAAGAAGAAGAAGAAGAAGAAGAAGAGGGTGGGATAAATTGCAATGAGATCGAGGAAAAGCCAGCGCAAGCGTTCTCTCCTACCTCTTCCTCCTCCTTTCCATCTCCTTTTTCCTCAACGAATGATTGCTTCAGAGTAGATTTGTGTGTTCCTTACGGTCTCATCGCATGTGTGTCTGTTTCCTCAATGGCTAAAGGACAAGTGGCCCTCCACCTTATTCTAGATGATCATCATTATTTTACTTCTGCAGCTGCTGCTGGAGATAGCAACAACGAGAAGAAGAAGAAGAAGAAGAAGGGCGATAATGATGATAATGATGATCATAATGATTTTACTGGAGATGATGATGATGTCGTTGATGGTGGCAGCAACGGTGGTAGTAATGATATTCAGAGGGGGGGGGTTGGAAGCTATTATGACGACAAGGTGGCAGCAGCAGCAGCAGCAGGAGGAGGAGGAGGAGGAGGCAACAAAAGAATAATGCAGAAGAAGAAAAAGAAAAAGAAAAAGGACAAACTTAAGCATCGTAGTGGTATTGTCCAGGCAGCGCAGGATGTAGTTTTGGCATTAGATCCCGACAGGGTGTGCAGTAATAATAACTACTATTATTTCTACAATTCAGAATATATCACTCCTTCCTAGACGCAAATGTATGTATGTATGCTTATTTCAATACGAATGTATGATGAACCTAACAACCTGCAGCTACTAGCTCTGAGTAAGATAAAATGCAGTCAACAATGAAGATAGAAATATTGAGAGATGAAGAGAGAGAGAGAGAGAGAGAGAAAGGAGGTTTCCAAAAAGAAATTCTTGTAACCCCTTTTTCAAAGTATGCCTAGAATTCTCTCACCTCTATCTTTTCCTCTGTCCCTTTTAACACGTACACACACACATACACACACACACACACACACACAAATATATATATATATATATATATATATATATATATATATATACATAAATAATCTATGCACGTAACTTTCTGCTCCAAATGTTCCTAACCTCGTCATGCGCGGCATTCAAGTTTATCATCATTATTATTATTTTCATTATCATCATCATCACTATCTGATTTACTACTTGTATCATCACAGGTGGAAGAACTCTGTGAGAGTATATGTCAACTTCATAGAGCAGCATCTAGGCCGCATGCACCACGTTTGAATATCCTCCGTCATCAGATTCCATCTCTTCTCACAATGGTCCGAGCAGCAGCATCCCCACCTCAAAATCCTTCCTCTTTTCAAAAAGAAACGAACAAGAACGAGGAGGACAAGGAAGGAGCTCGGGTTCCGCAAAGATTGAAACTATCACCACAAACAGACAACTCAGTCTCACGTCGGCAGACCATAATAAAAACTATAATAGATTCTTCCCATCCACAAAAGAGAGCAGAGGCGCTAACGCAATCCAATAAACCGAACCATCTATCTCAAGATTGCGCACTATGAAACCTTGAATTGCTTCAAATGACTGTAAGCCAACAAAAATATTCCCATGCCTTTTTGCTACGATGTGAAATTTTGAATTACGTATTCTCAAAGTACGGTGTTCACTAGTTCATTAAGTTAGCATAATGATGGAACCATCGAACACCACTTGCGTCACTATGCTAGTAGGCGATGTGAGTGCTTGGCTAGCTTGGTGCAAATCCTGCATGTTCGCTTCAGCTGCACCGCTCTGGTGCTGCTGTTGCCCCTTCATTCCTCATGGAACATGGCGCGCGAAATAAACTTTGTTCTGCGTTGGTTTGCAGTGGATTTTGTGTCTTTTCTGCTGTTGGCAGATGTGGCAGTGCATGATGGGCGCAATGTGTGATTTGCATGTCCCAGAATGTTTTAGGTCATCAAGCTCAATGTCTAGTGTAGTGCGAAACACAAAGCAATGATCGAACGCACATGATGCCAGTTTCCCTTGAATTGTGCTTACAGTTTGCATTGCGATTGATTTCGAGGAGCAGCAGTCGGTGACAGCTCCGCAATCCGACAGCATCTCCTAGTCTCGTCGGAACAATCCAGCAATGCGCAACATTTTCATCGCCATCAACGTACTGCATGAGCTACAGGTGTTGACATGCATGCGCAGCCAAGCTAGCAAGCTTGGGCACACTTCGATCCCGCGCTCCATTTTTGCGCGTTTGCAAAAATCTAGAGGCGGGCATGTTTGTGATCGAGAGGATTTAGCTAGTTAGGGATGTAGTGTGCAGAGTGTCATGTTGCGTGACTTAGACCTTGGATTGCATGCATGTTCATGTGCACTTACGCACATGCTTATGCATGTGCGTGTGCGTGCTCCGTTGTCTGGTACTTCCATTTGCATGTTTGCGACATGAGCGACGATCGAGCATCGCATGACAACAGCAATGGCCAGCACACATGCGACACAAGCGTACACGTTATGGCTAGATGTAGCATGCGCCTCATGTGTGCATGAGCAGTTACATAGGATACACGCCGCATGTACATGAGGCATTTGTGCACATACATGTGTGTGTCAAGACATAGCAGCTCGCATATGTGCACATGTAACACAATGTCTTGTAGATTTGACAAAAACATGAATAACAGAAGCATGCATTATTGCTACGCCCCCGTTGATTAAATTGCCACCCCCAGACAGACAGAAATAAGTCGCCAATTCTCTCTCTCTTCTTGGATGCAACCGTCCTCATTACCAGTGGGCAACTTATCTCTCTTCTTGGATATATTACCATTGGGCAACTTACTTCTTCTTCTCGTTTCATATTAGACGAGAAGCTGGACTGGGTTTTCAATGATTTCCTTCAAGTCACGAAGAAATTCAGCTGCATGTGCGCCATATACGATACGATGGTCAGCAGCAAGACCTACTGTCATCTGTTTCTCCACCTTCATCGATCCATCATCACCAGCAACGACAGTAGGTTTACTAGCTCCAACGCTCATGATAGCAGCCGTTCCTGGAGGCAAGATGGGCTTGAAAGCGTCCACTCCAAACATACCGAGATTAGAAATTGTGAAGGTGCCAGAGGAATACTCCTCAGGCTTTAGCTGCTTGCTGCGAGCCCTTCCAAGGAGATCCTGATGAAGATTTAAGAGTATATTAGCAAACGAATAAAATATTAAAATGAGACCCTTCATTTGAAACTTATTATCGTCACTAACTAACCCACCCGCTAGCACACTACCGCAATAACAACATTGATATGTATGTAATATATATATATATATAAATATATATATAATATTATACCACTGCTATATTATCATCTTTTACTACTACTATTACCACTACTGCTTCTGCGTCCAACATAAACTGACACCACACACTTACACACTTACTCACTCACACACACGCCAAGCACCTTCCAACTTGAAGCAAGTGTGGATACATCCTTTGCATCAGCATCAGAGAGTACAGGGGTTATCAAACCGCCTATAATGTTGATCCACATCGTTGATTCATAATCCAGTGTGTCATCATAGTCGAAGTACAGGAGAACAGCAACAAAAGCATGAGGGAGGGGAGAGAGAATTTGTTAGGATAGGAGGACGGCGTAGATTTTGCGAGCAAGCATAATAAATGTTTGAGAAGATTTGAGAAATTTTTCTGCCCCCATCTTCCCCCTCCTCTTACTTTCCTCTTGAAATATTAAAACAAATAAGTGTTGGTGAGAGTAACTAGTATTTACCATCAGGCATTGCAACGGCAATAGCTACATTGACATGCTCGTTGTATCTGAAATATCACAATAGATAGGTGGGGGGGGGATCAATACTTATAATCTTGAATGTTGTTTTCAAGTTTGATTACTCAAAACAACACTCACCATCCCTACCAAAACTACTACCAACATCTTGGAGTTGTTCACAAGAAGCGAATATTAGCAATAAATAATACTAATAACAAATAGTGTATTAATCAATATTAGGTAGGTAGAAATATATCAATATGCTACTACGTCTAAATGTTGAATATATTTAAAATGGTTATTTAAAACAGCAGGAATGATGGATGATCCTGACTTGATTGAATTGCCATCAGGACAAGAAGCATACAACACAGGGTGCTTAGCCAGAGCCAAACCGACAGCCTGACAGATAGGTAGACAGATAGACACATAATAATAATAAGAGAGTGATCCATCATCATCCAACAGATAGCTAGATGGATAGATAGAGATCA
>ADNK01000580.1:0-37500 GCA_000320545.1 Bigelowiella natans CCMP2755 | reverse complement strand
TGTGGACAAATGAGTTCTGCATGATTCCTCTAGTCCTTTTCGAGTGCTGCAATGGACAGCTCCAAAAACCCAAGCAAGATGCAACACAAATCTTTGCTGCAACAACCAAACAAAGTCTGTTGGTTCGCTAGTTAGTCCTCACTGAAGTTGGTTCGAGGCACTGCGTTGTTGTTTCGCACACTGCAAATGACGTCTTGCAACGTTTTTGGAAGTGCAGTTCATCATCATTGTTCATTGTCCATTGTTCACATGCAAACAAAGAATGCACTTTCACGTTCACCATGTGAGCGCGCTCAGTCATCATTGTTCACTTTGAACTCCAGAACTTGCCAACAAGCTTGTGTGAGTTGGGACGTCGTGGTGGTTGATTGTTCTGAATGTAGCGCGTACCACTACGCGGGCACAAGTCACGTGCGACAACAAAGGGGTTGTCGCGGATATAGAATATAGATAACGTAGATATTAATACAGCATAGGCACGTGGGTTCCGGCGGGACTCATGGCAGCACACCGGAAGTGTGCTGCCCCACGTGCGGCGGCATTCGCGAAAGCTTCGCGAATGATTACGCAGTGCACGATTTAATAAAAATATAATCTTTAATAAAAATAAACACAACTCTTCAAAAGGAAGCAAACGTGCCTTTCCCCCCCCCTGCCTACTTGTGCACGTAGCGCCTCGGCCTGTGAACACCTTACGCGCAACAACCTTTGGCTTCCACACACGGGAAACGATTTGACTAACAATGTCACAGCAGCTAGAAGAACAGCAGGACTTTGGCTCGCAGGCCGTGCAAGGGCACGAGCAGAAACAGGAAAGGAAGGGCGATACGGACGCTAAGGAAGGAGGAGGAACACCTCCACAGGCACCGCCGGGACCAGCACCCGGGATTAAGAAAGCAGATGCAGCAGCAGAGGCACTGGAGAACTTCTACGAGGCGGACGACGAGGACGTGGCCGCCGAAAGCAAGAAGGTCGTAATGGCATTACGAGCCTTGCGACCCAGGGCGAGCAACTACGCCAAACTGAAAGTATCGATAGAATACAAGTATCAGACACATGATGTTTGGGCAGCTATCATGCAGGACATCATGGATTACGAAGCAGACTTACCTCCAGAGTGGGCAGCTTTGTTTAGGAACGACGGGGGTCTGGGCGCCTCGCGGGGGACGACCCAGAGCACCGTCAAGCAGCAGCAGCCGGTACAGCGGAACACCCAGTTCATGTCTGTTAAAACAGCACCGGTTATGATAACGAAATACAACGGGAAAAGAGGTGAGGCAAGGAGGTGGTGGAAGAACGCTAGGAGTATACTCTGCGACTTTACCCCTAACCCCACCGAAAACGACAAGCTCAAATGGCTAGCTATAATAAAGCAAGCCATGGACCTTTACGAGACAGGCAGGACCCGGATCAGGCAGCTAGAGAAAATACACACTACAGTTAGTGGGCTACGAGACGTTGAGGCGATAATGAAGGCTTTTGTAAATGAACAGGATGCTAACTCCCTACCCCAGGCTATTAGAAAATACAGAGCAATGATGCAGCATGAGAGAGAACCTGTTAGAGACTTTGCCACGCGCTTCCAGGATATGATCGACGAACTACATGATTTTAATTACAACACAGGTGATGATCAGGCAAGGTTTGAAGAGTTCAAGTTAAAGATAAAGGAATCCACTTACGTTACGGAGAAAGGCTACACCACGATGGAGGCAGCAGTGCAGGCTATATCCCTACGCGAGCAGGAGCAGGACCGCAAGTTTACCAGCCCTAAGGTACCTGGCATAGGAAACATTAACGCTATTAAGCCGCAGCGAGACTGGTACAAGGACAGGGAAGGTAACCGACGTTGCGGATACTGCTCACGTAAAGGGAAACACACCGCTAAAGACTGCAGAGACAGGAAAGAAGGACGACCCAGGATGACGATCAGGCAGCTCAACGAACACTACGAGAAGTTAAAGAGAAAGAAAGGCAGAGGACAAGGATATAACAACAGCAAATGGCAAGGCAGCAACAACGGGAAGAACAATAAATATAAGAACAAAAAGCAGAACAGTATCAATGCTATACAGCAGCAGATAAACGGAATATTAGATCACCTTAAGCAGGCGCCGACGAAGACAGCAGTACCAGCAACGCAGGACCAAGACAAGCCCATGACCCTAGACGACATAAAGAACTTAGGAGTATGCAACATTAATGACGAAGACGCTAACAGGACTATCAAAGTTGCTATGACCAAGGTTAAAGTTAAAGACAGCTACGGAGACTACAAGAAACTACCTGCCCTTTGGGATAGTGGCAGCATGCCGAAGTCCTTCATAAGCCTAAGCACAGTAAGAAGGTTAGGACTATTGGATCAAGTGACTAAGAAAGAACGTAAATATGCTCAAGCAGACGGAAGCTCTTCCATGAAGACCGTCGGTGAGCTAATGCTAAAGCTACAGATACCTGGCAGCGACGCGGAGACCCAAATCAAGACCCGAGTAGCCATGACTTTATCCATGGAACTACTCCTCGGACAGGATGCCCTAGAAAAATTAGGGGGGATCATATCATTCTACAATCACAAGATATACTTTGCTAAGTTGCCAAAGAAGTCAGGCAGGACCATCAGCCAGAACATGATACGGCTTGACGAGTGGACCTCTGAGTCAAGCGTTAATGCGTTAGAGTTTATGGACCTAGCGGACAACAAGCTACCTACACCTACCGAGCTACGGAAGAAGAACCCCGGCAAGACCATCCGACAGATAACGGAGCTACTGGACAAGACCCCCCCAGCTGATGATTGGGATATCGACAAAGGCAAAAAGTACATTAATAAAATATTAAACGAGAAGTACTCTGACATCACCAAGCCGACGACGAAGCCCTCCAGCAAGCTTACCCCAGTAAAGATCGAGCTAAAGAAGGGATACGAAGAGTGCATCATCAATGACCCAGAACATAGGCGACCGGAAGCGGACTGGGAAAAGATAGAGTGGCAGATCAATGAATGGGCAAAGGAAGGGAAGATAGAGCCAAGCAACTCACCATGGAACGTGAGACATGTGCTAGCTAAGAAACCTACTTACCCTTTCTTCCGCCTGGCGCACAACTTCATCCGCCACAACCGAGTAATAAAGAGGATCCAGACACCTACACCAAGGATAGATGACGTTATTGAACACGTCATAGGATACAAATACTACTCTTCCCTAGATAAAAATGAATCATACATGCAGACACCCATCCACAAAACCTCCCGCCCCATTACCGCGTTCTCCAGCAGGCACAGGAAGTGGCACTTCGTCGTATTCCCTTACGGCCTAAGCATATCAGGGGATGCGTTCAGTAGTCAGAACTACAGGGCATACACACATGATGGGATGGCGTCTGTGTTGTGGGTGTTTGTGTTTGTGTATGTGGATGATGACATAATATGTACCAACACAGTCGTCGCTCAGATCTTCCTCCTGGAAAATATATTTATTAGGTTTGCACACTTCGGTTTTACTATTAGACTGCAGAAGTGTACATTCCTAGCTACAAGAATCAAGTGGTGTGGATATTACCTGGAGCAAGGCCGCATCACCCCAAACCCCGAGAAAGTAGCAGCACTACAGCAAGCCCCTAAACCTAAGAATGCAAAGGAGTTAAAGTCATTCTTGCAGACTGCAGCTTGGATACTACGTAGGTTCTCCCCTACCTACGCTAGGACTGCAGCTGCTTTTACTACTGCTTACCGGAAGGAGAACTCTGTAGGCCTCAGCTTCGCTAAGGTGTGGGCCAAGGCTGGCCTTGATGCCCACTTCGATAACCTAATAAAGTTATGCAGCAACACCCTATTGAATGCTAAGCTAGACACTACTAGACCAGCTACCCTATGGACAGACTGGTCTAAGCTAGGTATGGCCGCTGTACTTACCCAAGACCAGCAGATCATACGGGTGTGGGGCAGGGCCTGCACAGCAGCTGAGGCCAAGTACAGCCCTACAAAAGGAGAGTATAAAGCCATGACTGAGGCGCAGAGGAAACTAAGACACTACCTGCTGTCGGTGCCCAGCTTCACCTTAATGACTGACCACAAGCCCCTCCTAGGCATCGACCGCAAGCTCGAAGCGCCTAACGATGAGTATGCAGCTATGAGGGCGGACACGGAAGAGTTTAGGGACAAGAGGACAGTGGTCTACGCACCAGGAGACAAGCAGCTTGCTGACTATTTCAGCAGGCTGTTCGAAAAGAAAGTCCCTACCCAGGTCACCCCTATGGTTAACGCGATTACCTTCGAGGACGGCGACTTCCTGCCTGAGCCAGAGGAGCTCCAGCACCTTCAAGAACACCTGGATAAATACAAACACAAGCATGAGGTACTTAGTGATAGGATATATGTATACACTAATAATGTTAGGCGTACCTACGTGCCACGGCGGACCAGGGGAGCCCTTCTCTTTACCGCCCATGGACCTGCACACGTAGGAGAAAACCATATCACTGCTCTACTCTACCATTACTACTGGCCCTACAAGCTAAAAGAGATAAGGACATACCTGCGTGGCTGCAGGTGCTCCAGCTTGAAGGCGGCAGGCGTCGCCACCAAGGAGTCCAGCAAGAGCCGTGCATCTAAGAAAATCAAAGCAAGGAACTTCTTAGATATCGTGCAAATTGATGTTTATAAGTACGATGGCTATCACTACCTTACCTTCGTTGATGTGGCCACTGGAAAGTGCTGGGTTAAAAAGATTATCAAGGTCAACGTTGCTAAGAAGAACAAAGGCTTATATAAGCAGAGGCTTACTAACTGCTACCGTACCTGGGAGTCTGAGCTCCAGGCTATCCCTGATGAAGTTAGCATAAACAAGATACCAAAGAAGTTACATGTGGATAATGAGACCTCTCTTCTACAGCTACCACACCCTAATATTGATGCCTCACCTGTATACTATGCCCAGTCCAACTCCAAGGTAGAGCGACTCCACCGCACCTTGGCCAACCTAAGCAGGATAAATAGCACCACACCAGACAAGATACAAGGGTTAGTAAACGACACCTTCACGTCTGGGGGAGGTATCAAGGATAAGGAGAGGGAAGAAGGCGACGACAACGACGACGATACCGAGAGCGAAGACGAGAAGGTCCCGTACGATGGCCGAGTTCTAAAGGAAGGACAGTATGTTAGGGCCAAGGTAAATCTGAGATCGAGAAATAAACAAGACCCCTTCTGGGGTGGCGTTGCAAAGGTTACCGAGAGGAAGGGGAGGAAGCAGTACTACATCTATGATGGGAACAGGGTCACCTTGCGCCACATCAGTCACCTAAAGAATTATGATATCGGTGAGAAGCTCCTAGAGGATGTTAAAGTAAACCCTACTGTGTGGGAGCGAGCAATGCCTTGTTTAGGACCCCGACCTAAGTTCGATGTGGAATATGGAAACAATAAGGTCAGGGTGAACGACGATTGGCGCATGAAGATTGTCTATCTAGGCTACCCTGGATTACGAAATATGGAGAGGGTAGCTATGAAAATAAAGGACGGAAAATATCAGCTACTCTACCTAGCTGTTCCCGACTTACCCTTTGAGCACTGGTATAAGGTCCTGGGGGACCTTGATGCAGAGGGCTGGTATGGACACGAACCTAAGGACGAAGGTGAGTTCTGGGTAAGCGACAAAGGAGATAAGGTTAGAGAGGAATCTATTACCTGGTGGTTGGTGAAGTTCCGAAAGCGATGAAGGTCTAAGGGAATAAGGAAGGAAGGAAGGAGCAACGTGACTTGGGGGAGGTGTAGCGCGTACCACTACGCGGGCACAAGTCACGTGCGACAACAAAGGGGTTGTCGCGGATATAGAATATAGATAACGTAGATATTAATACAGCATAGGCACGTGGGTTCCGGCGGGACTCATGGCAGCACACCGGAAGTGTGCTGCCCCACGTGCGGCGGCATTCGCGAAAGCTTCGCGAATGATTACGCAGTGCACGATTTAATAAAAATATAATCTTTAATAAAAATAAACACAACTCTTCAAAAGGAAGCAAACGTGCCTTTCCCCCCCCCTGCCTACTTGTGCACGTAGCGCCTCGGCCTTGTAGCGCGTACCACTACGCGGGCACAAGTCACGTGCGACAACAAAGGGGTTGTCGCGGATAGCACATTGGAAAACTGAGCGAACCCGAAGAGATCCACTCATTCCAAAACGAGATCATGCAGCAGAGTGCTGAATCTCAGTGGCAACTGCCTTTCCAGCCTTCCTAGCTTCCTCTGCGCGTGGACGTGAACAACGAAAACGGTGGAATCAAGTTCAAATTGTCCAGACGATCACGTTTTTGCGCGAATGAATGAAACATTCAGCGAGGCTCTTGTTGATGTGTTGATTCAAGATGTGATGGCACCTGCTGAGCTTCAGGGTCCGTTGTGGCGCGATGCCACTTTGACTGGTCTAGCATGCTAGTTTGGCAGTGGATGACAAGGACGATCCCAGATCGACTTGCTTCATTGACAATCGCAGAAATAAACAAACAAACAAAAGGTAGCTGCATTCATCACATCATGCAACAATCGAAATCTCGACATGGCGTACGTAAAATTTTAATTGCTACTTGCTGTAATGTGTATTCACACATGTGTGTTGCCGAATTCAGCGCATGTGCATGTACGACATTGTCGCAGATAGTCTACTGCGCTTTTGCAAAAGTTTGTCAACTTTGTTTTGTTTACTATCAGCACACTTAATTCCATTATTTTCCTTGCAATTCCACATGAGTTTTAACAATCATGTATTTAGGACAACTGCATAACGAATAATCTTATGATTACGTCAGTTAGTTCACGTCATCTCTATATTGAGGACATTCTAGAATTGTGCGATCCCTGCGAGGTGATTTAGAAGGCCACATAAGAATAAGCACCAGTTGTGACAAAACAGATAACAAACTGCACAACTAAATAATCAATCAAGTTATCTGGCGATGCATCTACTGCGTATCTTATACACACCTACTACTCCCTAACATGGTTTATTATATCGCTTTCGGTTTAATTAGGCAAAGGTAGCAGTTGCTGGTTGTTGGACAGGAGCATTCCAGTCAGGTTCTTTAGCGAGATCAACACCCAACTGCTGATTAAACATAGCAAGAGTGTCCCGCTTAATAACGTCGGCAACTCGCTTTGTCTGGACCTGATCATATGGTAGTGCTTCGAATGGTTCCTCAATCATGTGGCCGATCTCTTCGATAGAGAACAACGACCAACAAACAGCAGCAATTACGGGTACAGAAGTCCAACCAAGCATAGGAGCCAGAACGAGAGGAAGTGTAGCACTCCAGATTGTTAAGTATCGGCTTAGATGTCGTGAATATGACAACGGTACTGGGCATCCAAGGATACGCTCACAGGCACCAGTGTTTGCAACAAGGGTATTAACATTATTTTGCAAAATCTGTCGTTGCGGCATCATGGTGAGAGTCTTATGGGGGTCCTCATCAGGATACATGGCCTCTTTGGAGTGGAGGATTTGGTTCATGATTGACAACGTCGCCATTGGCTTAGAAAAATAAGACTCCACAGTCTTGAGGTGCTGCTGATTGATAAAGGGAAGTACATCAGGTCCATCCGTGGTGTCTTTAATAGGAATTTGTCCACGGCCAGTCAAGTGAAGGCGGAGCATATAAGGGAAAGTTATGATCATTCTGCCAAATTCGTGAGCAAGATGTGGTGGGAGAGCAGTCGGGGCAACCCGTGAGAGTCCTCGAGAATTATCGACTACTGCTCCAAGGATCTTACGTGCTTCCCAGAAACGGTCGTATGCTGAGTTAGTTCGGAAAACAAGTAGCAGAGACAAAGCTACTCCGGAGAGTGTATGTCCAATCGCAGGTATTGCAGGAAAGTATTGAGGCATTTGCGTGAATAACGCAGCACCCACCACAGCAAGGGCTATATTGAAGGTCAAGTGACCCGAGATACGTTTCAGAATATCTGACTTCATGAGTATAAGTGAGCGGAGATTTTTGAACCAGTCGCTAGATGTATATCGTTGATTCTTTGCCTGAATGGCTTGAGTTTTTTCCTTCGATTTCGTGATGGCTTTGAAGGGGTTACTCATTAAAGCTGCTCTATTTTTCATGGGCGATGATCGTGCTCCAACTCCATCAAGATACTTGTTGCTCAGCAGCGTCGATTTTGGGACAACAGAAGAAAGTGGAGTTCTTGTCCTTCTGGTTTGTAGTTTGGAAGAATGTTGCTGCTTGTTTAAGTTGAAGTCACCACGCCGAGCATGAAAGACGTTACCTCCTGTTCTGGTTGCAACTGCATTCTGAGCTGCTGCCACACTCACCAGAATCGTTGCCGTAATCATCATCGTAACAATATTCATAGTCTGTTGTGTTTAAGGGGCAGTTAAACCGAAATCTGACATAACACAAATGGAAGCTCGTACCTGAAAACCTCAGTCCGCGAGGAGCGATTGTAATGGAAACTGAATATTTTCAGGCAGATTGCTCATACTAAAAAAGGCGGGAAATCGTCATTATTTCCATTCTGGATCTAATTTTTATTGAAACTCAGAAAAATTCCCATGTATTTGGTCACTTCGTATCATTAGGACTGTTCATTTTCTGACTGCAAGAATGACACGTCGACATGGATATGAGATGAGTTCGATGCTCAAAGTAGTTTGCTTGCATGTGATATATATAGGTTTCTGTTTGAAAAGCCTGATTCTATATTTAAATTAGGACATATTTGGAGTAGGCCTAAATATTCGATGTTAACATCTGGTCTGAAAACAATCTTTCTATCGATGTTGCGTCCAGCCGCAGGGGATTTTTAATCATTCTTGCTCAGTGAGTTGGTATCTACGACTTGTAGAATTGATATTTCCCTGTTTTTTATCTAGGAGAATTTACCAAGAGTTCCATTGGAGCGTTCGAATAATTCTGATCAAGAAAATGCTCCGTCTTTCTGGGAGTTCGAAAAGCCAAGAAGTAGTGCAATGTCGGTGGTATTTTATTTGTTGTTGTTGTTGTTGTTGTTGTTTAAACTGCACGAAATAATATTTTATGAAATGTTTTGTAAATAATTAAATTTCGTACCTGCAGGCAAGGAAGGGAATAAACTGATAGGCTGGAGAGAGGTCGGCGGTGTCCTTGTCCTCCTCCTCCGCCTTGCGCTTTTTGTCCAGTCGAACTTCGTCGTTCGTCGTACAACAGCTGTATAGGAGTGGAAATGTGTAATCACTACCCGATCAGAGATGTGAAGTAGCAGAACAATTCCACACAGGCAAAATACTACTCGGATGATTCGACAAGAAATAGACGGCAAGAGGTGTGCGGGCAGCCGCATACTAACAACTTAAACTCAAAGGTAACAAGAATCTTTACCCTTAACTGCTCTCTAACTTAGCATTATTATTATCATTATCATCATCATCATGATTATTTTGATACTACAACTTTAAGTAGACAAACTATCTCTTCCTGTGGTAATTATGGCAATTTCCATCGTTTTCGTTGTGCTGGTGCTGGTCCTTCCTCCGGAACTTACACCTCTACTTCAAATTATCGGTAGTGATTGTGGTGCTCATAGTAGTAGTAGAAGATGGTAATGTACTCTCTAAGAGTAAATGCACAACAAAATAATGATCTTTTTGAACAGAGATTAATCGAAATCCATCCTCTCAGTACTATCCCCGCGACACCTTCTCACCTCCCTTGTCATTATTGACGTACGCACTATTCTCCATTATCCTCCTTTATTAGGCGGAAGAAAAGAAGCATTAGGAGGCTTCACAACAGCCGCTACAACAACCTCTATGATGATGATGATGATGCTGTCACAGTCAAAAAATGAACAAGAAAACACGGCTGTTGTCCCCATCAAAACCCTGGCAGCTGCCACATCCATAAATAAACCAAATGACGATGATGGTGATAATGGAGGAAAGGAAAAAATAAAGGAGAAGAAGAAGGGGAAGAGAAGAAGGAGGCGAGGATATGTGCACCCAGACTGGGTAGGTTGATGGTTGCTCATTTCTCAATTGTGTTAGTTAGTACTAGTTATCTTCGATCGCAATTCATATTATTAAATGATGATGATGTATGTATGTAAGTTTGACTTCTACTTGAAGGTATTAATAACAGTTCCTTCTTTCATAATTTGTTACGATGCTTTGCCTACTGTACAACAACACTCAGGGAGTCGATGAAAGTCAAGAGACTGAAGTAGAAGAGAGGGGTGTCTTATGGTATATATTACAACATACTCTTCCTACTTCTTCTACTACCACTTCTACTACTTGTTCGCATCGTTATTATCATTATTGTTATTGTGATTCAGGTACAAAACATCAAGTGATCTCTGGAGTGTTGCGGATAGAACAGATTTTAAAGTATACGGCCGCACATTTCCATTCCGGTACTAGTAATAAGTAGTACTATCATTATAAGTATGCGGCCGCACATTTCCATTTCGGTACTAGTAAGAAGTACTACTATCCGTACAACAAGATTGTGTGTGTGTGTGTGTGTGTGCATTAATTGTGTACTACTATATAGATTTTGAATAGTAAGTGATAGTATTAGTTATATGATGAAATAATGATGATGATGATGATGATGATGATGATACAGAATCTTCTACCTATCTGCCTATCTTCCATATTAAAAATCATATAAAATATTACTATCATATTCTTGCTATTACCACCTCACATGTACTGCTACCACTACTACTTTTACTACAACTACCATGACTCTAGATCTGCTCCTATCGTAAATTGATCCATTTTTAATTTTAGTAGTTGTTTTTTAATTCTTGCTTCGTTGTTGTCTCCTCCATGATGATGATCATCGTCATTGTAATCATCATCATTGTTGCCTCCTTGTTGCTGTTGTTCTTGTCAGATACGTAAGTCGTTGTCCTCTATGCTTGAAGTATGGCTCCGACTGCATTCTGCTTCCATGCACACACAGCGTAATGAGTGAATGAATGACGATGATGATGCTGATGATGATTCAGACAAACATAAAATAATAAACCTACGACAACCACGCTTATCCACCATACAACTCGCCAAGCAGTGCTAAACAAATGCTGGTGGTGGTGTTAGTTGTCATATTATTGCGCAGTAGTAACATGTCCTCAATCGGCATCATCCTAATCATCATCATCATGATCTTGCATCATCATCATTTCATTTTCCCACTTGCTTGATGAGATAGACATCATCACCACCACTACTACTCTTAACACAACAATAACAACTACAACAAGTTAGTATAAGTAGGACTAGTCTGTTGGTGCTGCTCTGCCATATTAATTATTATTATTATTATTATTTTTAATCTTGCAACATCTATTTCCTGATCAATCATGATAATAGAGGACAAAATCAACAACAACCACCGCCTCGTCAAAAATCAAACAATAACAACATCCAACAACAACCACCGCCTCGTCAAAAATCAAATAATAACAACATCCACCCCTTGCCTTCTCTTCAGGTTCATTTTCGTTGCATGCCTCCAGAGAAAAATCATTTCTTCAAATGTCCGATCTGCAAATGTAGTAGCAACCTCAATAATACCTATTTCAGCACTACTATCACCATCATCATTATTTTTAGTAGGTAGTACAATCATTAATTGGGATTATCATCATCACATAAACTTAACCAACGCATACTCTGAATCAGTTTTCAGAGCGGCGCTCAACACACTACTACTACTACTACTACAACGACTACTACTACTACTGCTACAAATACTGCTTAATAATACTCATACTAATATATCAGCAAAGATTGAGTCAGAGCTAGTAGTTGCATTCAGGTAGAAGTTATTATATCAGCAGTAAGTAACCACAGCACTTAATTATTAGTTGATTTATAATATTGTAATAAGTTGTATAGTAGTCGTAGGAGTTGGGAGTATTGATGTTAGAACTGGTAGTAGCCAAGGCACTTGTATCTCTTACTAATTATATTTCGTTTACAGAAAAATACATTTCATATAAATAATATAAATATATATATATATATATATATATATATATATATATTTATGTGTGTGTATGTGTGTCTATCCTACATATCTTACCCATTAATATCGATAAAATTTTCACAATGGTAATGAACAACATAAATAACCAGAAGAATTTCAGTGTATTATAAATAGCACACATGGAAGTGAGGAAATCAATCAAACTTATTGCATGCGAGCAAAAACAATGATGCATACCCCTTTTTAGACGCAATTACATACCACAACTAATGGTAGTGACAGAACAGCAAACAAAACGCTATAAATATAATTATATTATCGCATTTTTGCATCTACATCACCATCATTATCATCTTCTTCCTCTTCTTCTTCTTGCTACGTATGCAGTTTTGAAACATTGCAATAATTTATCAGGAGAAGATACACGAGCAAGGGCTATATCTACAAGCCAGTGATGTGGTGAGCAGTAGTTCCATATTATTTCTCATTTAAAATACATGATATATTAATAATAATACCTGATGTTGACGAGGGGATTCATCCACACCACCGCCAACGTTACTTAGTAAACGTGGAACCGATAATTAGTGATGATCTAAAACGAGGGGGGGGCTTCACAAACACCGCATAAGAATGGAAAAATAAGATGTAGAATATTATCATAGCTGTTCGTGTTGTTGGACTTATTTTCCTGTACTTTTATCGTGTGTCGGTGGAGCTGTTGGCACTCATTTATTGCACTGTTTAGTTTAGTTTTCCCCCACCCTTTTGTAAAACCAATCAAGCCTTTTTATCATTCAGGTATGGAACAGAACGAATTGAAGCTGGGGTAGATTACGTTGTGATTCAATTTATTAATATCGTTCCCTTCCTGCTCTCTTCCGCTGTCAATATGTCTTCATGACTTCATAGAATACATCTCTCTCTCTCTCTCTCTCTCTCTCCCTCTCTCTCTCTCTCTGTGTGTGTGTACGTGTGTAATCATGTTATAAATATACTGGTTCACGACTGGCGTTATAGGAATATCCGCTCCTTCACAAAGCGGCTACTACTACAGCTGAAGATAGAAGTGATGGTAGACGTCGTAGCAGGCAACAGTGGAACAGTAATTGGAAAACTAAATTCAAGCGAAATGCACTATAGCGGGCCCAGCCAGCGCTAAGTAAGCCAATAGTATTCAGTTTTTACCACGCTAATCAGGATCATGTGCATGTGCATTTCAACGATCTTCTTGAAGCATGCGTTTCTCGCACGTGTAACAATTTGCGAAACGTCATTGTTGGCAGTCTCAGTACTGACTTGTTCCCCCCATCATTGTGAAGTGCACTATGAGCCACGAGCCGAGTACGTGCACCAAGCAAACTGTCACAAAATGCAGGGACTGAAGTCCCTGCGCGTGCACGCGCATGTGAACACATGCACCCAAGCACTTCAGATGTGCTGAAAAAGCACACACACACACACACACACACACACACACACACATGCTCTGTTCATGTCCACACATGCACCAAACAAGTCATGCATGATGCATGCGTGCTGAAAATTGTCAGGTGTTGCTGCAGTGCATGCAATTCACACGCAATGTGGCACGCATTGAACAAAAAAAAAACAACGCAAATTGTCATTCTTCAGTCATTTTCAAATGCAAACTGTTTTGCGTTCACGTGATGGGTGACCCAGAGATCAAGGGGGGCGGAAATGAGGGTTTTGCAGCCAAAAGGGTGTGTTTTTTTCGCGCGGAGCGCGAAAATTTTTCGGGTGGTTGCAGTGAAGTTTGCAAGTTTCCATTGCAGATGGGGCTCAAGGGGGGGGGAAATGAGGGTTTTTTGCAGTGAAGTTTGCAAGTTTCTCTGCCATTGCAGGTTTCACTGAACTTCAGAAAAGTGCTATGTTTTGGCTTGGCAATGTGCGGAAACAGCTCAGCGCGCCAAGAGAAGCCATTTCCGCAAGTTTGCTTCGGCCGGCGGCGCTCGGCAGGGCCGCTGGGCGCCTGCGATTGATGTGGCCGGAAACCCGCCCCCCTTGTGCTTTGGGTCACCCTGATGACGCAGTGTTTCTGTGCTGTCAAACGCAAGCTGCATGCATCATGGCTGTTTCTGCACGTAGGTTGTCACACTGCACACGTGCACACGTGTGCGCTCTGGCGCTGACATGTGTGGCACGCTAGCACGTGTGAGGTGAGAGGTGCAGTGATGGAGTGGTCGATGCACACGTCACGACAGGTAGACAGCATGCACGTGCAGGGACTGAAGTCCCTGCGATGCAACACGTTTGATGTGTGGACACACAATGGACACAGTGCAAGATGCATGACCATGGACACAGTGTGCATGCATGCACATCACGTGCATGATGTGTGCGCATGTCCATTGTGCACAGCTAGCAGACAGGTTGCCATTTTGAAAAGTCGCGCTCACGCACCTTGGAGTGCACCGGTGCACGTCGCCGCCCCCATTGCTAGTTTGTCAGTGGCACATGCCAGCTAGCTAGAGCTCTGGAGCATGCCAATGTGCCAGAATGGGGACGAGCCGAGCGGCTTGCGCGCCACAATCTGGCTGTGGCTTGCGCAGCGTCGATCGTGTACTCAAACGCTCATTGAACTTTCCCAGCTGTGCACGTTCCAGCGACATGCACGTTGATGCATTTCGATGTCTTGCCGTCCTCCGCCACACCGCCCTGTTCCACACGGCACGCGTGTAGCGACACAAGTGGTGCAGATTTCACCAGCTGCCATGTTGCAGCGAGACAAGCAAGCCACATAGCTGCATGCATGCTACATGCATGCGTGTCATGCTGCGAGTCTGCCACATGGCTAGCCAGAAGCGTGGCGGCAATGTACAGGCAATCATCATAGAACATAGCGCGGGGCGACTCACGTCTTTGTCGTTGTCATGGTTTACACGGTGGCATGTAGCGGCTAGTCCCGCTTGCAACCTACGTACATGTGTCCACCGCACGTGCCATTGTGACTGAATGCGTGCATCTGCCAGCCCGTTGCGTTAGAGCTTGCTTAGCTTGCTTCACAATTCACAAGACTGTAGAAGACGAAAACCGCGCGAGAGTAAGCATTTTTCTCCATCCAAATAGGCATCATTACTTATACCATTACGCTGTGCTGTATCCGCCCATATGTTTTTTTTGCCACTCATACATAACATGCAGATTAGATTCATAGACTCTGAATCTGAGTACATGACATCTCGATTCCACAAAGAACTGCTGTGATATTTTGGACGTAGATACGCAAGTAAAAACTTTTGAAAATACCACTCACATCCAGCCTCAATACATTTGTTTTAGTAAGGAGGCATATGTGAATTAATTAACTTTGAATATAGCTGTTAGCACAAATCAGAAAACAATTTATGCTTTAGTTGCAGCCGCAGTTTCAGCATTCTCCTTCATCGCGTCTTCTTGCTTCACGATAACGGAGGAGGTGAGCTTAGCCCTTTCTTGTTCAGGAAGTTTCTCGATCTGTTCCTTAATCCACTTGATGGTGCGTCCAAGTCCATCTTCGAGAGTGATACTTGGTGCCCATCCAAGAACTTTCTTGATGAGGGTGTTGTCACTGTTGCGACCACGTACCCCCTCAGGCCCAGGGATGTTGCGGATAGGAAGTTCATTCTTAGCAAGCTTCATGCACAACTTAGCCATACCGTTCATGCTGATAGCGACGTCTGATCCAAGGTTCAGAGGCTTTGTGTAGTCAGAGTGTGTGATACGAAGGATTCCTTCAACACAGTCATCAACGTAGCAGAAGGATCGAGTCTGCTTTCCATTTCCCCAGACTTCGAAGTCCTTGGTAGAGGTAAGGGCCTTGCGGCAGAAAGCAGCAGGAGCCTTTTCCCGTCCTCCCATCCAGGTACCGAATGGTCCGTAAATGTTATGGAAGCGTGCAATGCGGCACTTCATGCCGAAATCCTTTTCATAGTGGATAGCAAGCTCTTCTGAGACAAGTTTTTCGAGACCATATGCGTCCTGAGGCTGTGCTGGCCATGCGTCTGACTCCTTAAGCCCAAGGATCTCATCCTGCGTCTGCTTGAATTCTGGGTAGATGCAAGCGGAAGAGGAGTAGAAGAACAGTGGAACCTTGCATACTCGAGCAGCTTCAGCCATGTTAAATGAGATCTACCAAAGAAAAAAGGAATCAGATACAGAAATGTGTATTCAAACATAGTTTTGTTGGGTGTTTCTAAGCCTCATTTACTAGATAGCAACTTCAGTTTAATACCATGGTGTTGTTGTAGAGAATGACTGAGTGGTTAGACTGGATGAATCCCATGCCTCCCATATCAGCTGCGAGGTTGTAAACCTCATCACAGCCCTTACATGCTTTTAGGCAGTTATCGTAGTTGCGAAGATCGATAAGCATGAACTCAGAGCAGAAATCCTTCTCTTCCATGTATTCGTTGCGCTTCCAGTCAGCGCACACAACATGATGTCCCTCCTTATGCAGGCGACGAGCAAGGTTTCCCCCGATGAATCCTCCACCGCCACCGACACAGATTTTCAACTTTTTCTTTTCAGCAGACATGATTTCGATATGGATGAGAGGTTTGGATTGTGTGGGTGAAACTGTGATCGTGCGAATCTTGCGAAGATACGGGCAGATACGGGGTCTGACGAAAGCGAAACGAATACAGAACGCCGTACGATTTTAGATTTTTTACAAGTATCCGGACACATAAAGTATAAAAAGACCAGTATTTTTTGAAGAAAAAGAGACCGGCTCGTCCACGCCGAACAAAAAATAATCTAGGTACGAAATTAAGACTAGCAGATCATGTCTTTAGGCAAGCTAACTTTCAAGATCACCAAAACGTAGTCTAATTTGTCGCTTTTATGCTTGACCAGTTTGTTTTTTTACGAAATTATTATTCCTATTAAATAGCGAATTTCTATCTAAATCAACCGATCAGAGAACACCAACACACACGTATCCTCTCTGGATTTGATTCTCGTCGTTTTATTATCGCAACTACCAAAACTCATGCTCGTAAGTAATGCCATTTTCGCATCCTTTCTTCAACTTCCCGCAAATTATGGAGGAAATGCGCTTTGTTTTTTACAACCGAAATTTAATTTCCGGATATATTTTAGTTAGTGATTTATGGTAGTTCGAAAATTATTATTTCGGCAATAATTTTGAAACAATAAATCGGTATTTGTTGCGACATGAGATTTGTCGATTTGATGGAGTTTATCCCTTCCCTTTTTTGGTTGGAACAACTGTTGACGTAGGTCTAGTACTGCATGCATTGTCTACTACCAGAGCTGCACAGAGAGCGCGTTGCTCCTGGAATGTGCTCGCAGTGATTCAATTCAATTTGATGCAAAACCCTGTTGCGCGTAAGGTGTTCACAGGCCGAGGCGCTACGTGCACAAGTAGGCAGGGGGGGGGAAAGGCACGTTTGCTTCCTTTTGAAGAGTTGTGTTTATTTTTATTAAAGATTATATTTTTATTAAATCGTGCACTGCGTAATCATTCGCGAAGCTTTCGCGAATGCCGCCGCACGTGGGGCAGCACACTTCCGGTGTGCTGCCATGAGTCCCGCCGGAACCCACGTGCCTATGCTGTATTAATATCTACGTTATCTATATTCTATATCCGCGACAACCCCTTTGTTGTCGCACGTGACTTGTGCCCGCGTAGTGGTACGCGCTACACCTCCCCCAAGTCACGTTGCTCCTTCCTTCCTTCCTTATTCCCTTAGACCTTCATCGCTTTCGGAACTTCACCAACCACCAGGTAATAGATTCCTCTCTAACCTTATCTCCTTTGTCGCTTACCCAGAACTCACCTTCGTCCTTAGGTTCGTGTCCATACCAGCCCTCTGCATCAAGGTCCCCCAGGACCTTATACCAGTGCTCAAAGGGTAAGTCGGGAACAGCTAGGTAGAGTAGCTGATATTTTCCGTCCTTTATTTTCATAGCTACCCTCTCCATATTTCGTAATCCAGGGTAGCCTAGATAGACAATCTTCATGCGCCAATCGTCGTTCACCCTGACCTTATTGTTTCCATATTCCACATCGAACTTAGGTCGGGGTCCTAAACAAGGCATTGCTCGCTCCCACACAGTAGGGTTTACTTTAACATCCTCTAGGAGCTTCTCACCGATATCATAATTCTTTAGGTGACTGATGTGGCGCAAGGTGACCCTGTTCCCATCATAGATGTAGTACTGCTTCCTCCCCTTCCTCTCGGTAACCTTTGCAACGCCACCCCAGAAGGGGTCTTGTTTATTTCTCGATCTCAGATTTACCTTGGCCCTAACATACTGTCCTTCCTTTAGAACTCGGCCATCGTACGGGACCTTCTCGTCTTCGCTCTCGGTATCGTCGTCGTTGTCGTCGCCTTCTTCCCTCTCCTTATCCTTGATACCTCCCCCAGACGTGAAGGTGTCGTTTACTAACCCTTGTATCTTGTCTGGTGTGGTGCTATTTATCCTGCTTAGGTTGGCCAAGGTGCGGTGGAGTCGCTCTACCTTGGAGTTGGACTGGGCATAGTATACAGGTGAGGCATCAATATTAGGGTGTGGTAGCTGTAGAAGAGAGGTCTCATTATCCACATGTAACTTCTTTGGTATCTTGTTTATGCTAACTTCATCAGGGATAGCCTGGAGCTCAGACTCCCAGGTACGGTAGCAGTTAGTAAGCCTCTGCTTATATAAGCCTTTGTTCTTCTTAGCAACGTTGACCTTGATAATCTTTTTAACCCAGCACTTTCCAGTGGCCACATCAACGAAGGTAAGGTAGTGATAGCCATCGTACTTATAAACATCAATTTGCACGATATCTAAGAAGTTCCTTGCTTTGATTTTCTTAGATGCACGGCTCTTGCTGGACTCCTTGGTGGCGACGCCTGCCGCCTTCAAGCTGGAGCACCTGCAGCCACGCAGGTATGTCCTTATCTCTTTTAGCTTGTAGGGCCAGTAGTAATGGTAGAGTAGAGCAGTGATATGGTTTTCTCCTACGTGTGCAGGTCCATGGGCGGTAAAGAGAAGGGCTCCCCTGGTCCGCCGTGGCACGTAGGTACGCCTAACATTATTAGTGTATACATATATCCTATCACTAAGTACCTCATGCTTGTGTTTGTATTTATCCAGGTGTTCTTGAAGGTGCTGGAGCTCCTCTGGCTCAGGCAGGAAGTCGCCGTCCTCGAAGGTAATCGCGTTAACCATAGGGGTGACCTGGGTAGGGACTTTCTTTTCGAACAGCCTGCTGAAATAGTCAGCAAGCTGCTTGTCTCCTGGTGCGTAGACCACTGTCCTCTTGTCCCTAAACTCTTCCGTGTCCGCCCTCATAGCTGCATACTCATCGTTAGGCGCTTCGAGCTTGCGGTCGATGCCTAGGAGGGGCTTGTGGTCAGTCATTAAGGTGAAGCTGGGCACCGACAGCAGGTAGTATCTTAGTTTCCTCTGCGCCTCAGTCATGGCTTTATACTCTCCTTTTGTAGGGCTGTACTTGGCCTCAGCTGCTGTGCAGGCCCTGCCCCACACCCGTATGATCTGCTGGTCTTGGGTAAGTACAGCAGCCATACCTAGCTTAGACCAGTCTGTCCATAGGGTAGCTGGTCTAGTAGTGTCTAGCTTAGCATTCAATAGGGTGTTGCTGCATAACTTTATTAGGTTATCGAAGTGGGCATCAAGGCCAGCCTTGGCCCACACCTTAGCGAAGCTGAGGCCTACAGAGTTCTCCTTCCGGTAAGCAGTAGTAAAAGCAGCTGCAGTCCTAGCGTAGGTAGGGGAGAACCTACGTAGTATCCAAGCTGCAGTCTGCAAGAATGACTTTAACTCCTTTGCATTCTTAGGTTTAGGGGCTTGCTGTAGTGCTGCTACTTTCTCGGGGTTTGGGGTGATGCGGCCTTGCTCCAGGTAATATCCACACCACTTGATTCTTGTAGCTAGGAATGTACACTTCTGCAGTCTAATAGTAAAACCGAAGTGTGCAAACCTAATAAATATATTTTCCAGGAGGAAGATCTGAGCGACGACTGTGTTGGTACATATTATGTCATCATCCACATACACAAACACAAACACCCACAACACAGACGCCATCCCATCATGTGTGTATGCCCTGTAGTTCTGACTACTGAACGCATCCCCTGATATGCTTAGGCCGTAAGGGAATACGACGAAGTGCCACTTCCTGTGCCTGCTGGAGAACGCGGTAATGGGGCGGGAGGTTTTGTGGATGGGTGTCTGCATGTATGATTCATTTTTATCTAGGGAAGAGTAGTATTTGTATCCTATGACGTGTTCAATAACGTCATCTATCCTTGGTGTAGGTGTCTGGATCCTCTTTATTACTCGGTTGTGGCGGATGAAGTTGTGCGCCAGGCGGAAGAAAGGGTAAGTAGGTTTCTTAGCTAGCACATGTCTCACGTTCCATGGTGAGTTGCTTGGCTCTATCTTCCCTTCCTTTGCCCATTCATTGATCTGCCACTCTATCTTTTCCCAGTCCGCTTCCGGTCGCCTATGTTCTGGGTCATTGATGATGCACTCTTCGTATCCCTTCTTTAGCTCGATCTTTACTGGGGTAAGCTTGCTGGAGGGCTTCGTCGTCGGCTTGGTGATGTCAGAGTACTTCTCGTTTAATATTTTATTAATGTACTTTTTGCCTTTGTCGATATCCCAATCATCAGCTGGGGGGGTCTTGTCCAGTAGCTCCGTTATCTGTCGGATGGTCTTGCCGGGGTTCTTCTTCCGTAGCTCGGTAGGTGTAGGTAGCTTGTTGTCCGCTAGGTCCATAAACTCTAACGCATTAACGCTTGACTCAGAGGTCCACTCGTCAAGCCGTATCATGTTCTGGCTGATGGTCCTGCCTGACTTCTTTGGCAACTTAGCAAAGTATATCTTGTGATTGTAGAATGATATGATCCCCCCTAATTTTTCTAGGGCATCCTGTCCGAGGAGTAGTTCCATGGATAAAGTCATGGCTACTCGGGTCTTGATTTGGGTCTCCGCGTCGCTGCCAGGTATCTGTAGCTTTAGCATTAGCTCACCGACGGTCTTCATGGAAGAGCTTCCGTCTGCTTGAGCATATTTACGTTCTTTCTTAGTCACTTGATCCAATAGTCCTAACCTTCTTACTGTGCTTAGGCTTATGAAGGACTTCGGCATGCTGCCACTATCCCAAAGGGCAGGTAGTTTCTTGTAGTCTCCGTAGCTGTCTTTAACTTTAACCTTGGTCATAGCAACTTTGATAGTCCTGTTAGCGTCTTCGTCATTAATGTTGCATACTCCTAAGTTCTTTATGTCGTCTAGGGTCATGGGCTTGTCTTGGTCCTGCGTTGCTGGTACTGCTGTCTTCGTCGGCGCCTGCTTAAGGTGATCTAATATTCCGTTTATCTGCTGCTGTATAGCATTGATCTGTTCTGCTTTTTGTTCTTATATTTATTGTTCTTCCCGTTGTTGCTGCCTTGCCATTTGCTGTTGTTATATCCTTGTCCTCTGCCTTTCTTTCTCTTTAACTTCTCGTAGTGTTCGTTGAGCTGCCTGATCGTCATCCTGGGTCGTCCTTCTTTCCTGTCTCTGCAGTCTTTAGCGGTGTGTTTCCCTTTACGTGAGCAGTATCCGCAACGTCGGTTACCTTCCCTGTCCTTGTACCAGTCTCGCTGCGGCTTAATAGCGTTAATGTTTCCTATGCCAGGTACCTTAGGGCTGGTAAACTTGCGGTCCTGCTCCTGCTCGCGTAGGGATATAGCCTGCACTGCTGCCTCCATCGTGGTGTAGCCTTTCTCCGTAACGTAAGTGGATTCCTTTATCTTTAACTTGAACTCTTCAAACCTTGCCTGATCATCACCTGTGTTGTAATTAAAATCATGTAGTTCGTCGATCATATCCTGGAAGCGCGTGGCAAAGTCTCTAACAGGTTCTCTCTCATGCTGCATCATTGCTCTGTATTTTCTAATAGCCTGGGGTAGGGAGTTAGCATCCTGTTCATTTACAAAAGCCTTCATTATCGCCTCAACGTCTCGTAGCCCACTAACTGTAGTGTGTATTTTCTCTAGCTGCCTGATCCGGGTCCTGCCTGTCTCGTAAAGGTCCATGGCTTGCTTTATTATAGCTAGCCATTTGAGCTTGTCGTTTTCGGTGGGGTTAGGGGTAAAGTCGCAGAGTATACTCCTAGCGTTCTTCCACCACCTCCTTGCCTCACCTCTTTTCCCGTTGTATTTCGTTATCATAACCGGTGCTGTTTTAACAGACATGAACTGGGTGTTCCGCTGTACCGGCTGCTGCTGCTTGACGGTGCTCTGGGTCGTCCCCCGCGAGGCGCCCAGACCCCCGTCGTTCCTAAACAAAGCTGCCCACTCTGGAGGTAAGTCTGCTTCGTAATCCATGATGTCCTGCATGATAGCTGCCCAAACATCATGTGTCTGATACTTGTATTCTATCGATACTTTCAGTTTGGCGTAGTTGCTCGCCCTGGGTCGCAAGGCTCGTAATGCCATTACGACCTTCTTGCTTTCGGCGGCCACGTCCTCGTCGTCCGCCTCGTAGAAGTTCTCCAGTGCCTCTGCTGCTGCATCTGCTTTCTTAATCCCGGGTGCTGGTCCCGGCGGTGCCTGTGGAGGTGTTCCTCCTCCTTCCTTAGCGTCCGTATCGCCCTTCCTTTCCTGTTTCTGCTCGTGCCCTTGCACGGCCTGCGAGCCAAAGTCCTGCTGTTCTTCTAGCTGCTGTGACATTGTTAGTCAAATCGTTTCCCGTGTGTGGAAGCCAAAGGTTGTTGCGCGTAAGGTGTTCACAGGCCGAGGCGCTACGTGCACAAGTAGGCAGGGGGGGGGAAAGGCACGTTTGCTTCCTTTTGAAGAGTTGTGTTTATTTTTATTAAAGATTATATTTTTATTAAATCGTGCACTGCGTAATCATTCGCGAAGCTTTCGCGAATGCCGCCGCACGTGGGGCAGCACACTTCCGGTGTGCTGCCATGAGTCCCGCCGGAACCCACGTGCCTATGCTGTATTAATATCTACGTTATCTATATTCTATATCCGCGACAACCCCTTTGTTGTCGCACGTGACTTGTGCCCGCGTAGTGGTACGCGCTACAACCCATGCTTGTCTGTTCTGCCAGTCAGTCCACTGAAGCCAGTTCGAGGCACTGCGTTTCGCACACTGCAAATGTCTTGCAACATTTTGGAAATGCAGTTCATCATTGTTGTTCATTGCTCATTGCATGAATGAGTGTTGGGCGATGATTGTTGAACGTTTCGATGATTGACAATTTGCAGGCGTGTGCACGCAACGCCCAGACGTGCGTGCTGGCGTGTGTCGCAAACACCAATTCCATCACTTTCAGACTGTTCCTCGATGTGAATTGTCACGACTGTGACCTCCTTGCTAGCTTGCACCTCCATCCCCATCGTCGTCATTGAGCAGAGACAATGATGAAAACCTTGTCGGATGAACCCGGTTGCTGCATTGCTGCACACGTGCTGGTGTGTGTTTGTTGTCAGTTCCAGAGTTGTCCACGACGTGGAAGCACGATTCTGTGGCACTCTCACACGCAAGGGAAGTCTCAAGGAGAACGCTCCACGTGCACGCCCCCGTGGACGTGTGTGTGCACGCCAGCACGACAGCATGTGCATGTGTGAATCTGCATGAATCGCATCGTGGTCAATTCAGTGCTCGCAGCTTGTTGTGCTCGTGAACAACGTCTCACACCACCAGACTAGCGCACCTGCTCAGCGTCTAGACGCAGCTAGCTCTGACACTGGGCGGTGTGACAAGTGCATCTGCCGAAGCGCACACTGTCAATTTGGCAATGGATGTGCACTGGCTGGCACAAGAACCAGACAGTCAAGTCATCAAACTACATGCAGTGCAGTGAATCACGCACGTGCGCACAGCCTTGCTAGCCAGCACAAGCTTGTGGCTTGTGCAATGGCTGGGCCGATGCACATCAATGCACGTGCACTTGTCACACTGTGCCAGTGTGATTGCTCCGTCACGTCGCGCCTGCGCCCGCAATGTTCCGCAACATGCCCGCAGTGTGCTCGCAGACAGTGTGCCCGCACAATGACGAAACAATCAACGGAAAACATCCTTTTTGATGAACACCATTGAACCATTGGAACATCAAAAACCACGGGGTCAATCCCAATGACACCCAAAATGCAGGTCTGGCATCAAAAATTGCCGGCGCCGTCGCCGGTGTTCTCGACCTGAACTAACTCAACAATTGCGAATGCCAGAACCACGTCTGAAACACCAAACCCATCCAGCCATCAGGCAACACCAGTGACGCTGGTCTGTCCTCCCTTTCCTGCCTCGCACCCCGACACCTCGCTCCTCAGGGTCGTTGCTGCTCCTCCCAGTCCCATTCGTGTCTCTGCCGACAACTCAACAAACTGCTTGCTGCCCAGCTAGCCAGTGCCTCTGCCGACAATTTCACAATTTGATGATGCATGGACATGTGTGTCCCCATGCGTGTAGCCGTCTACGACGTGTGCACATCGCATGCTTCACATGTGCCCATGGCCACAGACTGTGCCTCGGTGCATGTGTTGTGGCTTGTTTGGTGCATGTGTGGATGTGAACAGAGCATGTGTGCTTTTTGGGTGCATGTGGTGTGCATGGGTACGCATGTTCCTTGCGCGCACACGTGCATGGACACACATGTCCCCACAATGAACTGCTTGATGAACCGCCTTGCCACAGCTGCCCAGTCTCCTTGACCAATTGCGACAGCACGTTGTCGTTTGTCCCTCACGACACTGCGTTGTTGTTGTCCCTCACGACACTGCGCGTTTCATTGTCCCTCACGACACCACGTTTCATTGTTGTTGTCATCCTCATCATCATCACATCATTGCTGTCATTGCTGTCGTCATCATCATTGTTGTTGCTCAAATACTTCGCTGCGACACTGCGTGCACCCGCCTCCCACGCAGCCCAGGTCACTGCACATGACACCGCTGAGGCCGCGCACAGTTGAGGCTGCACACGCACAACTGCACACACACACACACACACACACACACACACACACACACACATGAGACAATGATGCAAAGTGCACCGCTAGCTGACCTTCTGCGTGCTAGCATGATTGCTTACACACAAAATGTGCACAACGAGAATGTTGTGACCAGCAGCAGCTACGTAGTTGCCCACGCGCGGACTCAAAACCCATCAATGATGCTACACACTTCATCTCACATTGCTAGATTGGGTGGATGGTAGCGTCTCGCACGTTGCGCACATCGCTTAGTGTTTGCCCCAATCTGATGCTCTGCCGCATGATTAGCCGTTACCTCGAGGACAGTAGCAGATCTAGTGTCATTGGTGGCAGATGATGTCATTTCAGGTGACATTTGAAAGTCTAGGTCTTCTCCTTGTGTCTGCCTGAAATGATATTGAAATCCGTCCCGTTCGTGAGGTAGTGCTACCTCCTGCAGTTTTTGTTTGCATCCCCCTGATTGGAATTGGATTTGATCTGTGATGTGCTTGAGCTGTTTTGTGCTCTCCTAAGCTCATAGTTCCATCCTAAAATAATGAGTACGTAGAAAATCCTATTAATTAATAAGGGCAACTAACGACGGTAAATATGAACGAATCTCTGTCTGTGCATTTTTCCAACACCACAGATGTTATTGTTCATGTAGGCATTGTTCACAATTTGCAGAATAACAATGTAAATCATAAAATTTTAAAAAGATCAGGTTATAACAAGTCGATCTTGTAGCGTAAGTGTACACTTAAGGGATGGATTGGATTTTGTATACAAGGACGAGTTTTACAAACACAACTACAACCTACTACTAGAATAACTAACCGACTGGCGGACAATTCCATGTTGCGATATGCGTTGAAAATACCTGAATATGAGAACATGAATTCACCATGAATCATGATCATTCTGTTAACCATAACTGTCTCTACAAAGGAGCACTTTGTGCTCTGAAGGATGAAGTTCATTGGACGATAGTACCACCGCTATTGTACAGTCAGTGAAGCAAGTACTACCTCATTTTGAGGCGACGATACTGGGAATCATCATTATTCGTGACAACTCCTGCTCTACTATGACTACTATGGTGAAGAATATTTGGATTATTATTAGAGTCTGCAGCTATGGTTCTAGTATTACTACTGTTGCACTGGTGATAGGGTCCCGGAGAAGATACTACTGATGATGACAATGATGATACTGCCAGTTGTTCCACACCAGTAGTACTATACGAGGACGCTCCTCTTCTTTCAGAAGAAGACAGAGGCAATTTTAGGCCGTAGTCGCTGTGACACCTGCTTCTTTCTTGTGTCGTCTTTTGATATCTCTGACTAGAAAAAAAAGCTGCTGCAGGAATATTGCGTAATGATGAGGAAGACGGTATCGTCATCGTCGTTAAAATCGAAGTGGATGCTGTCTCTGTATTATTCGGTTTCTTCTTCGATTCTTTATCCTCTATTTGTTCCTTAAAAGGTGATATCATATGATTCTCCTCAGTTGCGTTGAGAGGAGATAACGATTGATATTCTTGCTGATGCTGCTGCGGACGGCGGGGCTTCTTTCCCGTGATATGCAAGGTATTGCAATGAGCATCATCTTTTCGAGGTGGTGATCCAATGACCAACGAATCGAAGATTAAAGGTAGAATAGGTGATGACGGCGACATGGACGACATCATGTCGTTATCCGCGCCAATACTGCTGTTATCGCCAACACCGTTGTTGCCTTTTCTGATTGTTACCGATGCCTTAATTAGCTACAAATATTCTTTTTTTCTCTAAGGAATTTTCGTTAAGTATATGTACTTCTGATGCATCAACCCCCCTCCCCCTCCTCCCTCCGGGATCCCCGCAATGAGCACAGACAGTTTTGTAATTTACGATAAAGCATGTGGTGAAGACACCTCCTTTCGTCAACAATTCACCTTGAAGAGATCTTGCGATCGGCCTCCTTTTCGTTATACCTTCCGCTGTCACAATTTTCAGTATCGTAGGAACCGTGTTGCTGCATTTCTGGTTTTCCGAGATGTCTGTGGTAAAAATACAAGCATACTAATTAATAGCATTGGGGTAGTAGTAGTATTTTTGGAGGCAGACAGCAGCAAGAGTCCCATTAATAGTAGGGATGATTTTGCTACATCACCGAAACGACATATAGTTGATGAAATTTTTTACACTTCCTTCTGACATCATGTTTTCCTTTGAATGCAATCAGCACTGCATCTCCTACTAATTCGACTATGCTAGGTGTACATACTGTTACGACTGTTATTGTGGCCCACTATTCTCCCAACATTACTAATCACTTGGTTGGTATATTTTGTGCCAAATTAGATACCGCTGTACTCTTTCTCCTCCGAGGATTCTTTCATCGTTGCGGTGAGGCCCTTCCAGCATAAACCCTGTTATTCTCCGCGTTCTCTCGCCCATTGCCGGTGAACCTCCTCCAGAATTCAAGCGCTTGATATTATCTTTTAGGGTTAACAGCCGTGACAACGTTTGATAATCTACGACGAAGCCGCTCCATTATCTGGTGCAGAGAATGGTAGTGGGTGAGGCGGCTGGTCAGCCTGCTACAGGCATGATCTAAAACTGAAATGCTTGGCGATCTTCGATGACGACATCCATTGTTCTCCTAATTTTAAGTTTCTGGCGATTGAAAAGCCTTCGACATCGATCCTTGAAAATCCAGAGAACAGAGGCTGATCAAATAATAGTACTTGTTCTCTTATGTTGGTAGTTGTTCTTTGCAATTTCATTCAGCGACTACTTCGGTACTTGAAATTGAAGAAAGAACAGCTCACACCAATTACAACGAAAAGCCATCAAACGCAAAGGGAGAATCCCAGGCAATGCATGTGTGCGACAAAAGGTTCATGGGCGGGGAAAACGAAATGCGAACATTGAAATGTCATTCATTTTTGGAAGTGTGGTTCATCATGTTCGTTGTTCATTGTTCGCTTCGTCTCCATCTTGCATGACACTTTGTTCATTGTTCATTGTCATTGTCCACTTTTTTGGCCGGCACAGGATGACCCTGCTGTGGACCATCGTGTTGTTGCAGTTGTGGCCTTCGTGAGCTTTTCAGTTGGAGTGGATGCCTTGCGTCGCCGCCACGCTGCTGCTGGTCACTCCGTTCTGCAATTGCTTGCTTCACAATGGCCAGGTTGCCACATTCTTCAAGTCCCAATTGCAAGTCCTGCTGGTTTCACCAAGCAGTCCTCACCAAAAGCAGTTCCAGGCACTGCGTTTGCAACTCATGCCTTGCAAGTGTCTTGTCACACTTTGGAAGTGCAGTCCTGTCATCACGTCCATCACCGTGATGGACGTGCGTGTGAGCAAGGACTGCACTGGTGTTCATTGCTGCAACACTCTGGAACTTGTTTGCGAACCTGCTGCACTGGAGCAGTGCCAGCGCCAGAGCGGCACACTTTGTTGGAACGTCGATGAACAAACGAACACGAACCTTGAGTTGCCCAGCCGGTTGAGGTGCGTCCTGCTCGTTGTTGGCAGCGCACATTCCCTGGTCCACAACGAACACGTGCACAGCGCACAGCACTTTTGTCAATGGGGAAGGAGGTGAAGTTGAGCACTTCTGGTGCTTGATTGCTCTCTCGCGTTGTTGCCATTCTGGCATTGCTGGATTGCACAAACAAAACACTGAAAAATCTTGTTCCTGATGATCCACTCGTCAGCCATTCACTCATTCGCTCACTCGCACACGCTCTTCTTGCACCTTTTGCACCTTCTCCTTCTTCTCCGATCCTCACAGCTTCCACTTTTGCTTTTCTTCCTCTTCTTCTTCTCCTTTTTCCAGTCTCCTTCTTCTCGAATGGAACACCACAAGTCTTCTCCATGACTTCTGTCTGATCACCTTTCGTTCGGTTGCATCGCATCATCGCAACAAATCGTTGGAGAAACAAAACTTGGTTCACAACTCACTTCACTCATCCGTTCTGGCGTTGACGACGAAATTGGGACATTGTGACTGGAACTGAGCACTTTTCCCTCTTCCTGCGATGGGCACAAGTGGGCAGAAACTCTGGGATGGAAAGCACAACGCACGCGCTGCTCACATGCTTTGCACACTGTGTTTGCACGAGCTAGCAGCCAATTGGCTGAACCTCTGCTGCTCTGTGCTCATGTGCTGGTTTTGGACGGCTCATGCTGTCGTCAACATGCGTGCCACAGCCGGCTTCCCCGCAAAATCGGTGTGCAAGCAAAATCGGTTTTTTGACATTGCAAAATCGGTTTTGCGTGCAAGTTGGTCACAGTGCTGATTGGCACCCCCCCCAATCCCAAAAACTTCATTTTTGCACGAAAAATCGGTGATGCACCGATTCTGGTCAAAACATCGATTTTGGACATGCAAAATCCGTTTTTGCAATGTCAAAAAACCGATTTTGCTTGCACACCGATTTTGCTGGAAAGGCCGGGACAAAGCTGGATGGGGCCAGGCGGGCACAGTGCAAAACCAAGCGTTGTCGTTGTCGCTTGCTTGCTCACTTTCCTTGCACATCGATCATGCCCGTTGTGCGCAAGCTGCACGTCCTGGCGTTGCCCCCGCATTGTCACATCCGCGTCGGGCAACACTTGCTGACTCCACTGCTAGACCACACCAGCTCCAGACAGCAAGGACGCATGGATGCACGTGCTGTGATGCCGCGTGTGCATGGTGCGCACGCTGTGCGTGCATGTGTGCGTGCGTGCGCACCAACACACTCGATCCACCAGCTAGCAGCTAGCACTGCGCAGCACTCCATGCTGGCATGCAGCACTCGATCGCATGCTCAGCGCATCATCGATCGTGTGCAATCAAACACACATGCACACACTGAAAACCTGCAACGCTACGGGTGGCATGACCTCTCAATTGAGAGCATTTTTTGCGTTTCATTTGTGCTGAAATTCTGGCATTTTTTGCGTTTTTGTGCTGAAATTTTGCAAGCATGTGAAGCTAGTGTGCGCACACCCTCATGAGCTTGCAAAACTTGTGGCACAGCAAGTGCAACTGCGCTAGCTGTTTCAGAAGTGGCAAGCATTTTCCGCTGGCAGGCGTTGAAAAATGAGGTTTTGAAGCTGGCATTCGAAAAAAAAAATCAAAATTGAACTTCAAATAGGCTCCAGTGTGCTTCCAATGTCCAATTGCAACGATTGAGCGCGCCAGGCCGCGCGCGCAAAGCATGGTTTGTGCAAAACCCAGTCGTTAGAGGGTTTGACGGAGTTGTGTCTGCTGGCTGCATGCATGTGCGTGTGTGTGTGTACACAATGTATGGTGCGAGAAGGTGTGGATTCGATGTTATTAAACATGCACTAGAATTCCTGCTAGGTTCTAGCTTAGTATATTGGTAATCATTGTTAGATTGGTAAAATCACTGCTACGCTTAGTCCGCCATTCCATATTCACAAACTATGTTTACAAGGCAGCTTCGATATTCATCTACCAAGCGAAGTGAATGAAACAAATAATCAATTTTATTTTGCCAATAGTCTATTTAACAGGCGATATTCATCGCTACTAGACAGTAAAGATACAAGCATACTGTATCGCAGTGAAGGGAGAGCAGGCTGATTTAGAAGGGCACAGGCCAACATCTTACACTAAGAATGCCTATATCGATATTTCTTTTCCGAAGAATTCTACCTGTGTTTAACCAAATCAAAATTGTAATTAAGTATCTTTTTCTTAACAAAGGTTTACTTTTTCTTTTGCTTTGAAATTCTTGTCCGCCTTTAAGAGATCTTCTAAGACCTGGTCCTTGCTTATGTTTGAGCAATCTAACTTCTGAACTACACCATCTTCAAAATGAAGTTCCAGAGTAGGATCAGTCTCTTTCTTATTCACATTTGTGAACGCAATTTCGGTGTTATGAAATTTTAGGGCCGGTAAATAGTCTTTAACAAATTTCCTGGGAGAAATAATTCGAATTTCAATTGAAAATTTCAACGTAACATTGGTACATGCTTTCTGGAAGTGCAATTCTCTTACTGTATTCCTGTCGCCTCCTTCCTGTGCGAGTGGGAGCACACCTGCACGACCTTAACATTTTCAAGACCAACCTTCATCTCTCGGATCTTGTTTACATGCCTTGTTATGCGAGAGAGATTTGAACCGAACATAGATAATATTCGTCTTTCGTGTTCTGAGGAGAGAGGAGTCATTGCTTATGAAGGACAGATCTACTTAACAACAACGACGTACATTTCGGCGTAGCAATGCGCAGAGGGAGGAGGATCCAGAGTTTTTAAGACTGAAATGGCGAAAATCATATCACAAGGAAGAAGGGGTTTCTAAGAAGAAGACTTACACATAATATGCATTCAGATACAGAACCGTAGACATTTCTGAATAGATACCGACTTTGTGGATATGAAATGCGAATTAGGGGTGCGACATATCTTCATGGTTGTCGTCATAGTCGTTTCCCTGACCACCACGAGCCTTCCACTTCCTTCCGGAGCTTATTCGTAATTCAAGTTATTCAACTCGATGAAATCGTCCCGAAAGAGCTTGAGAAAGAGATCCAAGAGGAAAAGGGATAACGACCATCCACACGATAATGAACATAGTAAGGATTTCAGAGCTCCGAGCAACCTCCCCCATCGGAGGAAAAAGCAAATTCGGAAGCAAGATGGAATCAATTCTCCCAGCTGGGAGGAGTCGAAGCAGGTAGTAGATCTTCAAGGAGGAATGCATGTTTAGCTATGAATACTATTTGAGTTTAATATATTAATAAATCTATCTGATTTACTCATGTCTTGTTACTGATTGTCCCCAACCTGCAGGAGGTCCCTAAAGTCATCTTTGTTGTAGCTGGGAGCGCTGGGGGGCGGTCATATCTGAGATTATGATTGATGAACAGAATTTAATTTTTGATACACTTCTGCAGACCTCCGAAAGCAATAAAGTCTTTGCTGGAGGGTTTGGGAATGACAATTTATGGTGGGCAAAATACCGCTGTCACCACATTTTTGTCTGAACTTGTTATTTTCTGGCATCAAGATGTAGAGATTAGCTACAACCATCATTTTATCTAATGTCGTTATCATCATCATCATCACCATCATCATCATCATCATTACCATCATCACCATAATCAACAACAACAACAACAATAACAAAATCAACAATATCATCAACAACATCATTAACAACGCCATCCTCATTGTCTTCATCATTATCATCAATCATCATCGCAGTTCCGAACTCCGGGAAGTGGAAGTCCTACAAGACTGAGGGCCAGAACCGGGAATTTCTCCTGGAAGGGATCAAAGAAGCAATGAAAATAGCAAAGAAGGTACTTTCTCTGAGCTTGAAGTGAGTAAATCATGACAAAGTGCAAAGACTAGCATATATTGAACTCCAAATTTAGGAGAAAGAAGCCCACAACATCGTTATTGCTTCTAGTTCATTCGGCTGTCGGGTTGCGGCATCTTTATGGGTAGCTGATAAAGCGGAGGGAGTAGTTCCAAAGATCGTAATGAGAAAGCTCATTTGTTTTGGCTACCCGTTATTCCGACCCAAACCGGGACAAGACAGGATTCGTGTTCTCAAAGACCTTCCAGAAAACTTGCAGGTCACTTAATAATCATATATTCAACAGTGCGACAGTGCGTTCTGACCGTTTTCTCTTAAAAAGAGGAGAGCAAATACTGTTGTTTCAACACGAAGTCATTCTCAGTCTCCTTGAGAAAAACATCAGATTTGTTTTTGTCGTAGACCCCTACTTTACTGAAACAGATAGATAGGAAGTACGATTCGTCTGTATGTGCTCGAATGAAGATGGCATGATCAGGTGCTAATGGTAAGTGGGACTCGAGATGATTTCTTACATCGTGATTATCAATGCCTTCCAAGGGGTATCAAAGCAATAGAGGAAATCCAAAGCCAGAGCAAAGCACAGATTCAAATCTGCTCCACGAACGGGAAGCACAATCCTCTTGACGGTGCAAAAAAGGATGAGAAAGCGCGCGTTCGTTCCACCTTTCTGAATTTCATTCGCAACGCTGCTTCATGACGATACTACCAGACTAGTGCAGTAATTATATGTGCAGTACATCAACACTACCCGAACAACTCCTTGACTTGTATACTTCGTAGCATCACACTCATAACAAATTGACTAAATGATCGAATTGCCCGTGAGAAGATTGAGTGATGACTGTGAATGAGTTAACTAGCGCTAATCAGTCCATGCATGTAATCAGTCCTGGAGTGTGGTAAATTTAGACGTGTGTTCCGACCTGCAATGAGCTGATGTTATTTAAGACGAATTTATGAAATTTAATGGCCATGATTTTTCTGAAGGCCAAAGCGATGTAAAGATGAGAAGCATGAAATTCATTTGCATCTTATTCCTAATCATGCACGCGATGACGTTACATGCGTATGACTACATGCATCTAACATGCATACAACATGTGTTTCGCGTTGCTGATCGGTAATTGCGTGTAGGCCAGCTAGCCGGCGCAGAGCTTTATTACTATATATTATTAGCGAGTGTACGCACGCACAAGCTAGCTAGCGCATGCGATGTATACGTACGACACTGTTAGACTGGTCGATCAAAGAACAATGACGTACGCACTAGCCTGCTAGGTTGTGTCTAAGACTTTACTAGTTTAGCTAAGCCTAATTCGCTAGAAGTGCACACTGCATGCTTCTCATTCCACGAATGACACTCAAGATGCTGCGCACTCGCCAGTAATCTGGTCTCACAGTCAATCACGCCACTAGCACAGCGTTATGAATGCGCACAGCTCGCAACCATCATTTAATTTCCTAGCTAGCTATTTCTGTTGTTGCATGCATTGCAAGTCATCGCGTGACTGATCTAGCTAGCTAGATGATCGCATCGCATGTGCATTGTGCATTGTCCAGATTGCACATGAGGCTAGAATGATGTCGCATGTCGCATGCGCTTCATCATTGTGATCCGTGCACCGCGACGGAAAACAATGGGCTTCGCCACAACGGCTGTGATGGTTGTGATGATACGTCGGCAGGTGAGGTGTACTAGAACACAGCAGCGTGCGCTCTAAACACATGTAAAATAAAAAATAGCCGTGGCACCTGTACGACATGCTTAATCGATGCAGCACACAGCTCTAGAGCTCTAGAGCCTAAGTCATATCACGCAACATTTCGCAGCCGCACGCGCACCAAGCTCCAGGCGTAATACAGCCTGCTAAAGTAATCCGATGCTGCAACACAGCTTTGATGCGCGTTGTAATAATTAGGTACATAAGAATCAATGAGCACAAGCATGTTTCAGTACATGGGAAAGCTTGGGTCGATTTCGCGTTTCCATCCTTCAAGGCCCCCTTGTATGTTGTAAAAAAGCATACGGCGACTGCTGATCACGGATGATGACTTTGGAACTTTAGGTGGTGGTGATGGTGGTGGTAGTCTTTTTGAGATTAGCTTGGTCAGCTCATCAACTGCTATTACTGAGAAAACGCCTCTGATGCAAACAGCAAACTCTAATGATGGATTGTTGCAGAGGTCAAATCGTGAGATGATATTAATTCAGTCGATATGAAATGGGTGCTTTCATTCTAGTTAGGTTTCGCAAGATGGCAGTGTGGAAGAAGCATTTTATGTTTATATTTTACATTATCACCTTCTGCAAATACAGTAAATAGAGAGGCTTGAAAAAGGAGGGGTAGGAGTAGCAGCAGCAGTAGTAGTAGCTGCCCCAGTAGTGCTACTATTTTTATGAGCAGCTTGATTTTGAACGTTGACCAGTGATGATGGTGAGTTGGTTATCACAGATTTCTGCAGTTTCTCCCCTATTTGCAGCAGCCATGTAGATGTTGATCCCGGTGACAAGCATGAGATAGAAGCTTGAAGTTTTGAGAGTGGGATATTCACAGCTAACCACAGGCAACAACCGATGAAGGATTTGTAAGTAAGTAAGTAACACGGAGGGGAAGGAATATGACTAGTGTTCATTCATTCACCATCATTGACCTTACACTCCTTCTCCCTTCCCCTCTAACAGATATACACAAAACGCTTACATTGTGGGAGATTGCAGATTTCATATTGTACAGTTTCCCTTACGTCAAGAAGTACATGAGGATCTCCTTTGTTAGTTGTACCACCAAATAAGGTTAGAATTAACGTCAATATCCACCACCACTATCACTATTGTCATCATCATCATGATCATCGCTAGTAGTAGTGGTAGTTGTTCAGCGTGAGTAGGTCCCACAGCGAGCACAATTGGTGTTTAATCATCATCCTTACTATATCATTTTGGCTATTATTATTATTATTATTACTATTATTATTATTATACAGAAACTAGTAGCTTAGGCGCTTATGCAGTCGTCTTTGTCGTAAACACTACTCCTCCCCCTCCTCCTCCTACTAATACTACTACTACTACCGGTACTAGCAGTGCATTAGCTACTACCTCTGTTTCTAAGCTCTAGGTATTCCTTAGGAGTCACAGAATTTACTTTTGCCTCTCCAAGTACTTTCTAAACACAATATATAACAACGACGATATTGAAGAAGAAAGAGAAGAGAAAAGAGAAGAGAAAAGAGAAGAGCAGAGAGGAAAAGAACATATATGTATATATATATATATATATATATATATTTAAGAGACCCCAGCTTTAATAGTAATACTGTTCCCAGACGCCAACGACGACGACTTATAGTTTCTCAGTATTGAGTTAATCAGTGTCATCCTTATGATAAATATCTAATCACTATATGTTGTTTGTTTGTTGTCCACATTAGTATCGTATGATTATTGATCGAAAACAACAACAAGAAGCACAAGAACAACCTCAAAGTTGTTAATGGTTTTTTTTAACTCGTGCTGCTGCTGCTGCTGCTGCTGCTGCTCGTGTATTATTACTACATACGTAACGTATGCTCGTCATCGTGAAATAAAACAACACAAATAAACCTACATCAACCTGAGCTTTTGCCTTGAGCTCACATGCTGAAGAAGAGCTAGTAGCATTGGTAGTAGTGGTACTACTACTACTACTACTACTATTACTACTACTACTCATCTGCTGGTTATTGTCGGAAATATGGTCGTCCTTTTTGCCATCATCATCATCAGCATCATCATCTACCTCCTCCTCCTCCTCCTTCTCCTCCTTTTTCTCTATGCTTAGGATTGCTGCTGTTCTGTCCTTAGCAGTAACAGAAGCATCACTAGTTGTAGTGGCGAGAGGAGTAGTAGTAGTAGTAGCAGCAGCAGCAGCAGTAGTAGTAGTAACACTGAGGCAGCAATCCTGGCAACCAGGACGGGGGCGAGGAAGTGGTATTCCATGAAAGCTACATCGTGCAGTAGGTAGTAGTAGTAGTAGTAGTAGTAGTAGGAGGAGGAGGAGGAGGAGGAGGAGGAGGAGGAGGACAGAAGAACAGATGAGCAGTAGTTGTGATGTTATTTTGTATTATGACTTCACGCTATCTACTACTCTACTACTTCACTTTGGAAGTTATCACCAGAGATAAGTACTGGGGTCACACTATGATACTGATGATGATGATGATGATGATGTAGGATTCATAATACACACAGCTTGTTGTTGGCGATGTTGTTGTTGTTCAGTTGTGCTTCTACTACATACAACATTAATTGACATTATGTAGTAGTTTTTGGATGTTGTTGTTGAGCATCATCACAGTAGTAAGTAGTCAGGTAATAGAACCAGCAGTAGCAATAGCAGCAAATAGGAGGTGGTAGGTGGTACTCGTATGGGGGGTGGTGTTCTTGTCAAGCTGTCGTGGCTTATTTATATAAATATTATATATATATATATATATATATATATATATATATATTAATATATTATACAGTTTGTTGGAGGAGACAGCAATAATTATGTGTGTTGTGTTGGTGTGTGTGTGTGTGTGTGTGAGGATTAGGGTACCTGAAACATCCTGCGAAGTAACTCGACTGTTTGCTGTGGCAGTGCTCCTATTTCCAAACCGAAAAAACGTGAAGGGTATGACATTCGTACATGCGTTGCCAACTGTTGAAATGATATTCCGAGATCAACAGTTATTGCTGTATTTCTCCACATATTATCGGTGATAGTAAGATTTTGGTTTAACTCCTATATTTTGCAACTTGTTCTCGATAACGACAATTGGTTTACCTTGGTGATCTTGCTGCGCGTTAGCATACGAAGCAAGAGTCGGGAAGAATTTGCTACCGGCAAGGTCTAGGTTTCCTACCATGCCGATGTGCTGCTGCAATAACGGCTTGACCCTATCTGAAATTATAAGAATCCCCAATAACTTGAGTGATATGATGTTATGAAAATCCAATTGGATTTCAATGTTATGAATTGATCCCCCGAAAGCCCCCAGACTACCCCGTAAGTGCCAGTGGAATAGAATTAAATCACGTTCTCCCCCACGTCAGGCGAAAGTAAGACCGTCTTCATCCACATACACCAGATGGATTTTAGGGATTCCCTTTCTGCAGGTAGATCCAAAGCGACGTAAATACCGTTTTCCGGCTCCCAGAATCCTACCAACCGTCGGGGGTATTTGGAGGCGAAAAAATCAGTTTTTGTCAC